>JAUUDZ010448113.1:0-12774 GCA_032361705.1 Panulirus versicolor
CATTTGTTCCCTTGTCTTACGCACTTTATTTACCTCCTTCCAAAACATCTTTTTATTCTTCCTAAAATTTAATGATAATCTCTCACCCCAACTCTCATTTGCCCTCTTTTTCACCTCTTGCACCTTTCTCTTGGCCTCCTTTCTCTTTCTTTTATACATCTGCAACTCATTTCCATTATTTCCCTTCAAAAATCGTCCTAATGCCTCTCTCCTCTCTTTCACTAATAATATTACTTCTTCATTTCACCACTCACTAGCCTTTCTAATCTGCCCACCTCCCACGCTTCTCATGCCACAAGCATCTTTTGCGCAGGCCATCACTGCTTCCTTAAATACCTCCCATTCCTCCCCCACTCCCCTTGCGTCCTTTGTTCTCACCTTTTTCCATTCTTTATTCAGTCTCTCCTGGTACTTCCTCACACAAGTCTCCTTCAAAGCTCACTTACTCTCACCACTCTCTTCATCCCAACATTCTCTCTTCTTTTCTAAAAACCCGTAGAAATCTTCACCTTTGCCTCCACAAGATAATGATCAAACATCCCTCTAGTTACACTTCTCAGCACATTAACATCCAAAAGTGTATCTTTCGGTCGCCTATCAATTAACAAGTAATCCAATAACGCTCTCTGGCCATCTCTCCTACTTGCATACGTATGCTTATATATATCTCTCTTTTTAAACCAGGTATTCCCAATCACCAATCCTTTTTCAGCACATAAATTTACAAGCTCTTCACCATTTCCATTTACAACACTGAACACACCATGTGTACCAATTATTCCCTCAACTGCCATATTACTCACCTTTGCATTCAAATCACCTATCACTATAACCCGATCTTGTGCATCAAAACCACTAACACACTCTTTCAGCTTCTCCCAAAACACTTGCCTCTCAAGATCTTTCTTCTCATGCACAGGTGCATATGCACCAATAATCGCCCATCTCTCTCCATCAACGTTCAGTTTTACCCATATCAATCTAGAATTTACTTTCTTACACTCAATCACATACTCCCACAACTCCTGTTTCAGGAGTAGTGCTACCTCTTCCCTTGCTCTTGTACTCTCACTGACCCCTGACTTTACTCACAAGACATTCCTAAACCACTCTTCCCCTTTACCCTTGAGCTTCGTTTCACTCAGGGCCAAAACATCCAGGTTCCTTTCCTCAAACATACTACCTATCTCTCCTTTTTTCTCATCTTGGTTACATCCACACACATTTAGACACCCCAATCTGAGCCTTTGAGAAGGATGAGCACTCCCCATGTGACTCCTTCTTCTATTTCTCCTTTTAGAAAGTTAAAATACAAGAAAGGAAGGGTTTCTAGCCCCAAGCTCCTTTAGTCGCCTTCTACGACACATGAGGAATGCGTGGGAAGTATTCTTTCTCCCCTCTCCCCAGGGATACAGAGTACCTGTTACTAGAAACCAACAGTCACCTCAAAGGTCAATTTTACGAGTGTGAGAACATCTAGGAGTACACAATATTGAAATCTATTTATGTCTGCTGCTCTCTGTATGTATGTTATACTAATATTGGACTGACAGATATTAAGGCAATTGTTGACTTAATTTCTAACCATACACAATAATATGCTTCAGGCTTGACTTTCTAAAACACAAGAGCTTTGCAGGAATGAGAAACTGAAGTCAACCAAGCTCTGTGGGTATTGTAAATCTAAACAAAAATAAGTTTCCAGTCACCAGGCTTTTCAATTCCTCTCTTTATTTACTCTATAATGAGCAAATCATGTCAGAAAATGTGGAAAAAAAAATCAAGACCTTACCTCTTGACAGAGCTGAGTTGTTGGCCCTGATTCTGCACTCTCAGCAAATTCACACCATGGCTGCTTCTCTCGGGTACAGAAAGCAAATGGCATGGCTAAAGGGAGAAGGAAAATGTTAAAAACTATCCTGGAAAAATAAATTGTTTTCATTTAAGTATTTCTCACATACATTCTTCAACTCAAGCAACTGATTCAAACATCCTCTACCACCTCAAAGTCATAAGGTTCCTCCCTAGTCTGATGCTCTGTGCTTGCCATTACTCTCTCAATCACCATTCACCCATACAACAAGCCAAACACACACAAACAAACTTATACCTTAGTAATTCAACATTCACACTTTACTGCCCTGCCTTCATTTCAATTTAAAGGCATTCTGCTGATTCTTATACACCTTATTTCAAAAACATTTTCTCATTATCCCTGAAGCCTCACCCCAGCTCTCATTTGCCCCCTTTTCAGTTCACCCATTTTCCTCTTGACTTCCTGTTACTTCCTTTTGTACATCTCTCAGCTACTTGCCCTCCTTCCTACAAGTAATATCCATACATCTCTCTTTACTCTTTTGTTAATAGCTTAGCCACCCCCCCACCATCCATCTCTCTTTACTCTTTTATTAATAGCTTAGCCACCCCTCCCCCCACCATTCACTATCCATTCAGACACATCACCCCTTACAAATGTCATGCTATCTCTCTTGCACATGTAACCACCACTTCTCTAAATACCTCCCATTCCTTACCACCTTCCCTAGTTTCATTTGCTCTCATCTGCCATTCATCAACAGGTCTTGCCTTATCACTCACACAAGCCTCTATTCCATGTTCAATCATTTCACCACCCTCTTCCCACCCATCTCATATTCCAAACACTGTTCTCTATCATGGGTTCAACTTCCTTCCCTGACAATGTGATGCTGTTCACAGCATCTTTGATAATGTAATTGTTCTACCATTCCCCGAATGAAGCCTCATCACTGTGATACTAAGGAGCTGGTGGAAAGTCCTCCTCAAGCAATATACCTTGAAGGTAGCAATCATGACATGACTTACAAGCTGAAGCGAGGGACTCAATATTAACATTTGGATCTATTTTAGAAAAATTGTCAAGAATAAGCAGTGCTTTACTGGACAAGTTGCTTATTAGCATAGTACTGTTCTACACCTGGACATTACTTAGTCAGTACACAAATCATCTTATATGTTCTCAGTAACCCATGCAAACTAGCCCTTCAAAAGCATATGGTTTTCTGAATGAAACACAAGCAAGGGCATTTAAAAACTGCCCTCAGCCTTCCCTCCCAGCCGAGGTTTCATATGATCTTTGGCGGCTTTGAAACCTTCAGCAAAATTTTCTCCCTTGCCAGTGAATGTCCTTGCTGGCATTCCTTCCAAAATAAGTCAATTTCATCAACAATGTACTTAGGTGTATTACCTCCTTCATCAATAAATTGTTTTTAAGATATGCAGGGTACCACTGTGCTGCCATGGTATCAATACTGGCAGCCTTACTAGGCATACAGATATAATGGAAACCATGAGGGTGTTTGAACATCTCAAACTACCCCTTACTTATACCTAAATTCTCCAACTGACTAGATTCACCAACTTCACCTATGACAATGACAATGTGGTTCAATGATGTTGACCAGGTAGTGGTGGTTGTTTAATGGCTGATAGCGGGCCCATTAGTCAAGCAAAAGGCTTTTTCATTCGAAGATCAACCAAAAAAGGCGAGCAAATGAGAGCTTCCTTACCAGTATCAAGAAAGCTGGAATAATTCAGACCTTGATATTCCCCAAGGGATATCTCATATATCTAAATATAGTACAGAAGAGGAGACAAAAAGATTTAAGAAATTAAAGCCGGTGATTTAAGTCACCTTCAAACTAACTCCAACATCTTCAATAGCAAAGAATATATCCTTACAGAGTACCTCTGTCACATGTATAACTATCAAACTACCCTTATACTCACTCCAAGCCTCCTGATAACACAAAACATTAACCCCACACTCTGCAGCAGCCTCTGTCATGCGTGAAATTTTATCATGAAGAGCAGCACGTTGACAAGCAATTGATTCTGATGGGTCAGCAGCAATAGAATTCTGAATCACACCTATGCGTACAATCCTGGAAAAAGTAAGAAATAGCCGTACACAAAACTGTTGTTAATATACCTATTCATTTTTTCTCAAGATCTATATCCTTCACACTCTTTCCCTTAGTTATTCCATCACATCCTTATCTTCTGTACTTACTCCTAACATCAACACTCAAAATGCATTTCCTGTCACTTTCTGGAATGAAGTGCTTTATGGTATCAAACAATTTTAATTTCCATATTGATACCATGTCTTGTATTCAAATCAAGCACTTGAACATGCTTTTAATTTTCTTCTTTCACATCCATATCCCCTGAATTCAAAACAGCATGTTTCCTCTAGCAAACCTTGCTGTACAGTATTTCCTGCTTTACATTTTTCGTTTCTAATAATTTCCTTGCAGTTCAAAGGATTTGCCATGTTTCTTCTATAGTCATATTCCTAAAGTATGTTTGCCAATATATAATAATTTCATTCCTGAAGCATAATTCCCAATATATAATAATTTCATTCCTGAAGTATATTTCCCAATATATAATAATTCCATTCCTAACGTATCTCTTCCAATATATAATAATTTCACCAAAGCATTCTTTCCGTGTCTCATGATGTCCACACAAAAACCTTGTGTGTATGTGTGCATTAATTTCCTATATCTACTTCACAAGGATGGAGTTTTACACTCCTATGGGCCCCATCTCTTGAACACTCTCCACAATTATACAACTTTTTACATTTCTTTATGCTGTCTGCATTTACCAAGACTTCATTCACACTGTTCAGTTCATCAACCAGTCTTATACTAAAAAGGTACTTAATAGCATATTTTAACAAGTTTTTTGCTTTATTTCATGTTATACTCTCTGGTTGTTTTATCCCTATACCTAAGGAAGAACCATTCGCTATGTTATCATGTCACCTCTCACTCTTCTCCTCCAAGGCGTGCAGATTTAAGGCTTCTGCCATTCACTGTAACTATCTCTCTTAATTCTAGTACCACTTTTGTTGCTTTCCTTTGGACCTTCTCTAACAGTTCTTTGTGCTTCTTTGGGTTTGGTAACCAAACCTGAAAGCATTTTCTATCATGAACAGCAAGCCTGCTGAATATTTCCTTATCCATTGATGTGAATGTAATATCAATATTTGCAAGCAACAGTTGGTATCCTTTACTTTTCTCCTAAGGAAGGATTCTGAAGATGGGTAAGGGGCAATGTAGACTCAGAAGTCTCTCTCACACAGGCTCATGCAGCTGATTTCTTGTTAGATGATAATCATAACAAGGCTTTCTTTTACTGCGACCTATCCTCATTGGTTTACATTTACCTAGGCTGAACATCATCAACCATGTACCAGGCAAACTCTGGAGTCTGCCATTTCCCCCTTGACCTTTTACATTATCTGCAAATATATTAAGGCCTTACTCTCATATTTTCGAGCACACTGTATTGTAAAACTCACAAAACTTCCACACATTATCAGAATGAGATTATTAGATGAAACATACATCTGAGATGAATTTTTTCATTGCATCATAATGTTGGCCCCTTACAGAACACCTCATAACTCTTCCAAACACATTGCTGCCTATCTCCTCATGTACACCACCATTGTTCACCAACACTTTACCCCTTCCCCAAACATCAATACAGCTGCATACCACACTGTCACTTTCCTTACAATACATGTCATTTACAGTAAATTTTATAGTTATATTCATGAAATGAATTCATTCATCTATCACTTGCATACAGTCATTATTTGTGCTGTTCCAATGAAGGCCTGATATAGTACCTACAGGTAAACAATGATGCTATCTAGCATGAATTACAATGCCAGCCATATTATAATCATTGTATTCAGCAGTTTTTAATCATCACTCTGTCTTCAGGAATGCATCCCGAGCGCTAATCAAGGTAACAAAAGATGAAGTGCTGAGGTTCTCACCAAGCATTAGTATCATCCCATGCATTGGATTCTGAGAGTTGCCATGTTATGTTATGCTGGATTTGAGGTATACAACAGTATCACTAAAAGGACTTCACAGTACTTTAGCCCTCTTCGTAAAATTCCTTATTTTTCCACTCATAATTTTCTTAACCATTAAAATCTGATTTTTTTCAGCCACAAATTCCTATTTTCTAAACCATTCTTCCCTTTCTTGTAGAAACTGGGAAAACACCTGCATGCTATGTGATTAAAACCTAATCTCCTGAAACCCACACAACTAAATATACCTTAAGCCCTAAACATGTGATCACTATATCAGTCCATGTCTTTCACAGTTTATCTCCTGCACCTTCAACCATACTACCATTGACTTAAATCTTCAACTATACCAACCATGGACTTATACTACTATGGATTTTCTTGAACAACCTATCCTTTGCCCTACTTTCTCAGTGCTCATACTGCTCTCATCAATGCATCTTTCAAATGATTTCCTTACACCACATATTTTTCTCACGTCTTCGTTGTTTGCCCTTCAGTTCATTCTAATTTGAAATGTACAGACCCATCTCTGTTGTTCTATGGCTTTACATATCTAGACCTAGTGATGTTTCACATACATGCCTTTGTACTGGAACCTGTCCTTCATAATGCAAGTTTCCTGCACAATCAAAACCTGTAAAATCAAGGAGAAAATCTGGCTACACTGGAAGCCCTGGAATATGGGAAATGATGAGAGCAGACTGGGCAGATTCGAAACCTCAGTTTCAACTGAATATCTTACAAGTACTTCTGACCATTTCCAAAGCTAACAAAATTGCCTTAAATCTAAATAACCTAAACTTATTTTTACATGAAAATAAACAGCATGTAACAAGAAATCTGAAGAAAAAATCACCAATGACCCAAAACTTCAATTAAGAGTAAAAAGGGCATTACACAACAAAAAATGAGAATTAAAATCTCTGGAAACAATCAACTGGACATAATGGCATTAATGCTTGATGGGTGATGCCCCGTGAAAATCACAAGAAAAAAATGGGTCAATCTTTTAATGAATGCACAAAGTTCAAAACAACATATCATATAAATTGTAAATGATGTGTATACATGTATCTTTGCCCTTATTTCTTACATACAGCAATCTAAGAACATGAGAGCTGTTTTGTATAATACATCTATGTCATTTTGAAAAAGTGGCGATAGTTATGATGATACACTTAACCTAATAATGGATGCCACAAGAAGCTAACCTTGGTGGTGTAAGCTCTTCCTTGGCAGCAGATATCTGAAAGCCTTTAACTTCGAAGTTGTGCTGCTGGGATAACTTTTCTGCTTTCTCAGGGATTGGTATGGTGCTGAAAATCACCATGAAGAATCATATATTACCTATATACAGTAAAAGCTGAACAGACTGAATAATGTAAACACACACACTCATATATCATTCCATTCTTTTCTACTTTACTCATCCAATCCACATCACTTAAATACACACTTCTTAAATCTTGCAACACCTTCCATCTAATTACCTTCCCTAAGAAAAAATTTATCCAAAAATTTATGGATAATGCAAAGATCTGTACTAAAGACCTGGTACTCCTTACTATAGACATGAAGGCATTCAGGAATACAGATGCTAGTGGGGATACATGGATGAACAACAGCATTCAGATAAATATTCAGAGTTTATTCCATATAAATGAAAGGTAATAAAAATGAAAAAAATACAAAAACCAAGCAACTCAATTCATGGATATTCTCTGAAATGAGCTGTGCTACAAAAAACTATTTGAAAATGATCCCTGAACAGAATTAATAACAAACTTGTTTGCATGAGACACATTAGGGGTCTGTAATGGAAGCACAATATTAAGTTATGCAATTTTAGGACAGTATTCCCATAAAAGGATAAGCAGAAACTGAAAATGTTTGTGTCTGTCTTTGGGAGAGTATGTGAAATTCTTAAGAGTAATTCTGACTAAAAACAATATGATAAGGTACAGCAGTGCATGGAGACAGGTTAGTTAAGGTGCGTGTTTCAGTGGAAAACATGAAGAAAGTGAAGCATTTTAGATATCTAGGAGTGGCCATGGCAATGAAGAGAACCACGGGAACAGACACGAGTTGTAGGGCGGGTGAGTGGGCAAAGGTCTGGGGAGCGCTGAGGAATGTATGAAAAAGTCATTATCTAGGAGGGTAAATATGTGTATATTTGAAGGTACAGTGGTCCCAGCAGTGCTGGGAGGTACAGTCTATAAATAAGAATGTATAGGAAAGGGTAAATATGTCGAAAATGAAATGTCTATGGACAATATGCGGTAAGAGAAGGATTGATCAAGTAAGAAATGATAGAGTAGAAGAGAGGTATGGTAATAAGATGAATATGGTGGTGAGAGCTGAAGAGTGGGTGCTGAAATGGTTTGGTCATATTGAGGGACTGAGTGAGAAGAGATTTGACAAAGAGGATATACATATCATATTGGAAGGGACAAGAAGGGAAAACTGAACTGGTGATGGAAGAATGAAGTAAATAAGGGTCTGAATATCCAAGAAGGTGAAAGGCATGCATGAATCTGAGTGAATTGGAGCACTGTGGTGCAATTTGGGTGACATTTTTGTCAGTGAACTGAAAGAGAGCATGTGAAGTAGCCAGAAATCATGGAAATGCATGTGGGGCCTGGTTGTGGATAGGGGTCTGTGGTTTTGGTGCATTACATATAACAGATAAAGAATGAATATATGCAAACTGAGGCCTTTTTTTTGGTCAGTTCCTGGCGCTACCTTGCAAAAGCAAGAAATAGCCAGCACGTATGAGAGAATAAAAAAAAAATTATATAAATATGACTCACTTTGGCAGAAAGATTACCCTTTTGGTACATATTAATCGAAACACAATTTTCCTTTAAAATAGGACTTGCATCTAGGGAATAATCTTATTACAATCATGGAAAAATTTCTCCACTGAAGCATCATTAAAACTCTCAGGAATTTCATGGCCTTAAATAATATTACTTAGACCTTTGGTTTGTTTATCTAGCTCCTTTAAGCCACTTATAGCAAGCACATCTCCAGGTGAATCTAATACTGGGGTCTACTGTACTTTTATTTCTTAGGCTCCACAATGATGATCATCTACCCTGGCCTTTTAAGGGAACCTTTCATTGGATAAGATCAGCAAGAGGGTTCTGGCATTCAACAAACATTTTGGTTTGCCAATATATGTTTAGATCTAAGTGACTTTCATTGCGTGTCTTCGGGTATGCCACTGTCACGGGGATGATGGTCTGGAGTGAGAAACATATCATTACTAAGGGTAAGCTCAGTTTTGTTTATTAGGTTTTTCTTCAAGTCCCTCCTCTTTTGTTGGGTATGATCTCAGATGTTCACAGGGTTCTGTCCATTGGAGGAATGTGCAGAGTCTAAAAGGTTGAAAAACCTCTGCTCTATCAGAGACAAGAGGCCTAAAAGCATCCACCCAGTTTTCTATCATTTCCTTACCTTTTCCTTTTTGAAAAATTATTTGTTGATTCCAGACGACCAGAGACCAGAGATACACAACAGCAATCAGTAAATGAATAATTGAGGCTCACTGCATCTTACCATGTCACCTTTGCACTGTGACATCATGGGTCTGGGCAGGTTACAGTATGGTTAATAAGTCCCCGTGAACAGGCATCCACTGGCCTCATATACTTCTTGGTTACATCAAATTTTTTTTTTTAAATACTGATAGGAAAGAGCATTCAGGAGTGGTTATTCATCCCGTAAAAACTCTATATTTCATGAAGCACAGCTATAAAGGGGGTAAAAAAGAGCAAACTGAATTGGCAATATGCACAAGTCTCAAGTCACCTGTCATCCTGCAAATGCAAAGTTTAGTACATTTTTTGAAGTATTTTACTGACTTACGGGAGTTCACGTCCATACAGAATCCTCTTAACCTCTTTCAGCTCCTGCTCAGGAATGTGTTTCTCGAAGCATTGCTCCAAACTTGTTAATTCTCCAGCCATGACTGCAGTTTACCCTGGAAGGAAATCATAAGACTAGTTCTATACTGCACAGCAAATAATAGCTACTCATTTAACTATTATTTGATTTTCAAAAATTAATTTATTTGCAACATTATGAGGTTAAAATTTTGAACTCGTAGGACACAAACAGGATCTGCCCTGGGAAGCAAGTACTCCTGGAAAATGTACTTTTTCATTCATTAATCCCATATTTTCCATAAGTTCATAGCCCTTACCTCTATCACCTTATCTAATGTTGCAGAAAGATCTAGTATGGTCCACTACCTTTTTTGCATTCTCTACACATCACACTATCCCTGTACAACATAATCACTCAATATACAAAGACCATTTCAATACATGGCTAAACTGATAATCTATTACAAGAAGTAAAATTTATGTAGCCTTCACAAAAATGACAGCATACACCATATCTAACTTGCAACATTTGAAACGTACAATCATAATTGATATCATGATAACTTCTTAAAAGGATAATTCTGCTTCCTAGCCATGTACCACAATAAGAAACCCCATTCGTCACTAATAATAACAAAGCGAATCTTGGCTAAACTTTAAATATGCAGGAGAGTCTCCAGAGCTGGTGCCCAGTTCCTGATTTCCACAATAAAGATTTGGAAACCTTGATACCCATCTCAGGCAAGATGTGAACATTTTGTGTAAGTTTTGGGCTTGAATTAGGTTTTACATTACGTCTTATAATAGGGCTAAGCTAGACTGGAAAAAAAAGCTCTCCTTTCTTACAAATGAAATAATGTATCAGACAAGATTGTAAGATCTCGTACAAACTTAGCTCTCCTAGTTACCCATTCTCTAAAATCTGATGACCAGTAACCAGATCTGTAGACACTCCCTGGTAATTTTAAAGGTTTACAGGCACCATCTGGATCAGTTGAAAATATGACTGCTGTTATCTGGCTATGACTGTGGTGAATCCAGAGTAAAAGAAAATGGAGAGCATGATTTGGAGCAATATTTCGTATGATAATAAATGAGTGATGCTGAGGAAGGTTATGAAGACCTGAGATAAATGTGTGGTTAATTTGCAAATAAAATGCGATAAAATTAAAGAAATAACACTCCATCTAACCTATCCTAGCAGCTTTGATTTTTGGTAGAAATATAATGGTGGGCAGTGACAGTCCATTTACAATACTTGTTTACACAGTAGCTGAATCGTAGCATCATCGACCTAGTGTGTCACATTTGTTCAAATCTTAGACCAGTCAGCATTATGCTGAGCTCATAATGTCTGGCATATGTTTCAAGCGTAATATTGAAAATTAAAATAAATCACTGCTGCTCGAGGAGTTAAGAGTTTCATAGAATCAACCTATATCTAACAGTATATTTTTCCCAATCTTCATAGCCCTCCTCACTAACACCAGGTGACAATAGTAGGAATAAATAATATAATAATGTTTCACATCATGATACCCCAATTTCAACTAAATACAATGTACAATCATTCCCAAACGAAATTCAGTGGTGTAGAATTACTAAGATATAAGTACTGTCTAATTAAACCTCATAATTATCCACTTGTTACATAAAAACATTAACAAACTAACAAAATTTTGTGTAAACCACGTATAAGGATAACAATGTCTAGCAGGATATGTGATGAATAACCCCATGACACCATTTACAACTTTTAATTCATAACTTACACAAATATGACAGTGAAAATAAAATGTATGTAATGAGCCAGGGTCTCCCTTGACCCTCACATAGAAATACCCAGAAAAATAATAATGGAGAGGGAATAGCACGGTCATACTAGGACCCCTGATGGACGACCTTGAGCCTATGATGATGATCCTGTTACACGGATCATTAATGAATTAATCCACCTATATCAACTCCTACGATCATATCTGCACGAAAATATTAATCTACAACATCTACGTCAACTGTGGGTCGCTATTAATCAGGATGACAGTGAGGAAGACATGGGAAAATATATTACCGAGAGAGAGACAGCTGTGTAGACGACCTGTTGATCACCCCAGCTGATCTCGCCGCTTAGCCTCCACAACCGATATTAATTTATGACCTCAATGGACGCTGAAACTTGACCAATAATAGTAATAATAATAATAATAATAATAATAATAATAATAATAATAATAATAATAATGATAATATATATATATATATATATTTTTTCATACACATTCGCCATTTCCCGCGTGACCGAGGTAGCGTTAAGAACAGAGGGGTGAGCCATATATGGAACATCCTTCTTGGTCCCCATAGAACATTTTTACTTATTTTCCTGCCATGTGTTCAGTTTTCCAAATATTCATGAAGATAATGCATGACAATATTTTCTTCAGGTCTAAGTATGATTTGGACTAAGTTAACCCTCCATGAATCCCCAAATTAATGATGTAGTTATGACAGGTCATGGTGACAACCAGTGATCATATATGGTGTTGTTCCAATGGCCATTATGGCCACGTGGCTATACAGAACAGACTAGCAAAAAAATCAGAAAAACATATTTATATAATTTGGGAAATTACTAAGATTAAGTCTATTTACAGCAACTCGTTGTATTCTTGTATGTTTCAGGTTTTAAATGAACACACCAAACGTACAGCACGTGTGATGTATATACAAAAAAGATATATATTTTTTATATTATAAACGTAAACGTTATTGATATTCTGGTAAGTTGAGCATTCATAACCAGTATTCTGAACAAATTTCTTAATTATGTCATGTAGAGTTAGGAGCAAGATGAAATTTTCAGAACCAGGTATTCTTGTCTTAATTGTCATTAAAACGACTTGGAGTCTTGAAAAAAATCTTTATTATAGTTATTGTTATAAATTATCGTACCAAAGAATTTTTCATTTTCTTTGATACACTCAGCTGTTTTTATGTGTGAAT
>JAUUDZ010448123.1:0-12774 GCA_032361705.1 Panulirus versicolor
TATTAATCTGTTTATATATAAAGAGAGAGAGAGAGAGAGAGAGAGAGAGAGAGAGAGAGAGAGACCCTCTCTCTCTCAGACATGGTTGTAATAAGAATTACTAACACCATAACTGATAACACAACCTTTCTGGGTCACATGACAACGATACCAAGTTTCCTTTACATCATTATTGTTACTGAGTATGATACAGAGGGCACACTGCGTACTGAAGATCCTTTATAGAACAAGAGACAGGCACGTACATAATGGAATATTCTCTAAGTCAGGTAACACAACTAAAGTTCATGAGCTATATGTACGTTCATAAGTTCCCCTACATGAGACTTACATGGCTCTCCCCATACCTCAGAAACTTCAGTTCTACATCAACAAAGCACAACTTGGTCGCTGATATGATTCATAAAATCCAATGCCTGGATGTTCCTCCCCTCATCATCATCTTATACATTCTGTACAAAAAATATATACAAATATTTTTTTCATGTAGTCATGTAATACTACAGTTAGGAAAGGTCTGAAGTTCCTTCTACCTTGCAGGCAAGCAACGAAGACTATAAAATCCACGGTATACCTGTGCATCTGGGTCTTCGTGAGCCCATGAGATAACCCAATGGCACATTGGGAGGAAGAAATAATAAAACATAATTTGATATATAGATACAGACATAGATACATAACAGTAGAGAGGACGTGAAGAAACAGAAACAGAGAGGGAGAGAGAGAGAGAACAGACAGATAGAGTAGCAGAGCGTGAGGGAATCTCACAAAGCTTTGAAAGTAAACATCAGAAGAGCTAAACTTGGACCACTGTATCTTCTTGGTGCGGTTGGTCACACCTCAGAGCCAACCTGTTTGGTACCTTCGTCGACGTTGGGTACAGTAGTGATATCCCTGAAGCCTCGGCAGAGGGTGGACTGTCTGCTGGATGTTTGCGCCTCGTTTGAGATCAGGACTGTAGATTCATATTTGGTCCTTTGGCTCTACAAAGGCTAGTAGTCTTGCATGATGCTGGACCTTTGGTTGATGCAGTTTGGCCTCCTGTGCTGGACGATTAAGCTCCACCTGAGGTCGAGCCAGTTACACCTAATGCTTGGGTTGAATCAGTCTTTAGTATGTCTAGGTTCGATTTCGAGGCTGGATCAGTCTACCTGATGATTGGGTTGAGGTGAGGCAGAATTGTTAATACTTAAGGAATAGAATAAAGCCGAGAGCATGAGCGTTACAACAGTCAATAATACTGCTGAGTTCAGCGCACTTTGACGTCTCAGCTGTTGGCGTTTACCCACCAGTGATGTGTTTCGCGGATGTGAATGTATTGATATGATAGTTTGTCTGTTTAGAGGATCTTATCAGAGGGTAAAGGGCGTACTAGACCACAACGCCACACAGGGAAAGCTGTTTATTCTAGCTACAGAGAGACCAAGCAACGGAGTCGAAACACATGTGAAATGTTGCTGAAACCTGAAAAGAGGTCTTTTCATCTTTGTAAAAAAAAAATGACAAGGATCATTTTAAAGTTTTTCAGAGAAATGAACGTGAAAGTCAGCACGATTTTGATATCTATCTTTGGCATTTAATATGGGTTGGAACACTACCTTTCCCTCTATATGTGAATTTGAACACTAGTTCTCCCTGTATATATAGATTTGAACACTAATTCTTTCTATACATATGTGTGCATTTGAACATTAACCCTTCCTCTGTTTGTGAGCATAAGCACATAGTTCTCTCTCACTCTGCATGAACATTGACAGTCGATGTGGGTTTGAACACTCGATCTTCCTCTGCATATTAACGTATTCCTCACCACGTATGTCTGTCTATATCAGAGTCATACACTTCCAGTACGATGACCATCACTTGCTGAATAACATCTCACTGGGCTTCAGGGCTTGAATGACGTATGTGGGACGACCATCTTGTAGTGTGGTACTCTCTCTGTTCCCCTCCAGATGATCTGTCCAGGTGAAGCCAATAAGGGGAGAGGTTATAAGAGATGAGGCAGTTACCAGTAAGAGATGGAGGCGGAAACAAAACGCAACGGATGTCAACATCACTTATGGAGCGACACATAATCAGTAAATAATTGGACAGCGAAGGATATCGAGTAAGGTTTATGGGAAGAACACTGAGCCTTAGCCGACCGGATTGTCATCACGTACTGGCTCTAGGCTGAGGCAGTACCTAACTTTAGAATATACATGTATATACAACAGCCACTTGGTCGCTGTCCTACACACAGTTGCGACACGACAGGACATACTCAGCTTGCGTTCTGGCTGACTGTATGACCTGGCAGCAGTGCACTTCAGAGACCGCTTGGCTACGACAGGCCACAGCCACATCAGAGCCCCACACAATAACTATCCTCCCTACTCTTCTGCTCGTGCCGAACGCGCGGGCTGCCCTCGATGCGTGCATGCAGCCCTAGACAACGTTGTGGAGGGGATCCTCTCCCTTATCTGTTGGTGAATAAAGTGAAGAAGGGGAATGAGAGGCACGAGGAGATAAAACAGATTAACGAGTTGGCATCAGGGGCGTGGGCAAGGGCGGCGATGATGCAGAAGGCGGTGACGAAGACTGGAGAGAAAAGGTGTGTGGCAGCGGCGAGGGTGCAGAAGGCAGTGACGAAGACTGTGGAGAGCAGCTGGGTGGCAGCGGCTGGCGGGGCACTGCTGGTTGTAGTCTGCATGGCGGCGGGGGTCTCGCCTGGGGGAAGAGAAACGGTACTCGAGTGAATGGTCTCGATACGAGAAGATTTCAGGGTGATCAAAAGACACGACTGCCTGCGCAGATATAGTCAAGTAGAGAGCCGTGTCATAAGCTGGGCCTGTACGTCTGTCTGTGTTGCTGTCTGGGATATATGATATAACTAAATCAAAGATTAGGGAAAGAAAAGGTTATTTCTGTTGTTTGTAAGTCTCTAAGTAACGAAAAGAATCAGACAGATATGCAAGGGATCAGGTCATCTTATCCTGTACTGATGCCAAAAAACAGGCATCAAACGGTATCTAAACATGACATCGATATGATTCCTCTCGTCTATGGCATATCATTATTCGAAGGGTAATCAGTATCAAATATACCACTACCGCTACTTCTACTACTACTACTACTACTACTACTACTACTACTTTGGGAACTCTATCAGTACTCCTTCCATTATAAATACTTTCATTGTTGCCACTGTTTCTACACTATCACTGCTACCAATACTTCTGCTTTCATTAGTGCAGTCACAGTACTAACGCCTGTGATTGGTAATGTGATCTCTGACTAACTGTACATCCTAGAAACAACAACAGAGAGAAGAAAAAGGTTACAATCTCTCTCCATCAACAAGCCTCTCAGCCTTACTCTTGAGGACGTGGACGCCGATGGAGACTTTCTGGGCGTTGGAGGGCTTGCAGGAGTACCTGCCAGAGTCCCAGATGGTGGCGTTGTGCACCAGGAGGGAGGAGTGGGTGGTGTCCCCCCTGTGTACGGTGTCCACCTTGATCTCTCGCCCGTCGCGTGACCCGTAGTTCACCAGCTGTGTGTAGGAGGGAGAGAAATGATACGTGAATCTGGTGGTTGTGACTCAGTGGTGACGAAAGAGTAAACATGGTTCAGATGACATCACTGATGATGGTGATGATGGAGCATAAGAACTGTGGCATCATATAATTCCAGTGTGATGAGGGTTACGGGAGTGGTTAATTAATGATGACAATTATGGGCAGGTGAGATTAGTTGTTTGGCTCTAGTGGTGCTGAAGATGGAGGAGGTCGTTACGCCTGAATGGATGGAGAGCTAACAGGTGAGTATAATAGCCAGTGTGGTGCGGTGTTGCATATTGTGGTAGTGGTTACTGTGGGAGAGAGAGATTGACGACATGACTCCAGCGGTGGTGGTGGATGTGGCGGTGATGGGAAGGTGGTTATGGCTGGAAAGAGAGTTGAGTAGGTTAGCAAGAGTCGTGGAAAGGGTGATAGTGGTCATGTTGGTTGGTTGTGGTTGTAGTTGTGGCTATGGTGGTTCAGTTAGTTACTATGTTAGCGGTGGAATTAGTGAAGGTCACATTATCTCCGGCAGCGGGATAAGGTCTTCGTAGTCCCAGTGATGATCAAATACGTGTTTGAAGAGGGTAGTGTGTGTGAGTGTGTGTGTGTGTGTGTGTGTGTGTGTGTGTGTGTGTGGCGAACAGATAGTTTAGGGGTGTTGGTGGGTGTAGCAGTACTTAGGTGTTGAGGGGAGTGCTACACTGTGTTGGTCGTGGGTTCGTTGCAACACTGGCTGGGTAATGTTTACATAGCGGCAAATTATGGATGTTTACACCAGTTCGTGGCAGCTGTGGGAATATTTATGGCTGCTGTATGACGCAGGAAGCTGCCGCTACGAACCTGGAGGCAAGAACATGCAATACGTGCGTGTTGCAGATGCATGAAGCTGCCGCAGGAATGGACGCGGTTATTGCTGCATGAATACGAGTTATCATGGCGAGGAAATGGTGCATTCATGTATACAGGCTTGTGCAAGATGTCTCAGAGAGGTAATGATAAAATCTATCATTGTTTATGATATCTGTAAGAGCAGTTGTAATGAAGGATGTAGGAAACAATCATTTTCATTTTTCATTATTACAAACGTTCAGTCTAGATAAAAGAACATAAGCAAAGTTCGTCCTCATATGGGACAAAAACCTCAAGATTTGTTTTTTGGAGGATTGAACAATCGTCTCTTCAAATAGCGAGTGACACCAAGATCTGGGTGACTTACAGCCGTACATGTGGTGTAGGAAGCATATCATAATGCATGGTACACATCAGGTCCGCGAGATGGGATCCCAGATCAAGATGTGTGTGTGGTGATGTTGTGTGTATGTGTGAAGCTGAGTGCAGGAGACCTGGGGAGGAGTAAGTGTTCAGTGTCCTTCATATGAACTTTGCCTCGTGGGCATGAAGGATCTTGTGGTATGTTGAATCAGCCTTCGTGAGGTGTGGGAGATGGGTGAAGGCCACTGATTCAACCGTACTGCAGATTGTTTGTTATTAACGTTGTCGACTTAGGAGTGATATATTTTCTGCGTCTTTCTAAAATTTCTCTCTTTCATATATATATATATATATATATATATATATATATATATATATATCAACTGCACCAGAAAGAGGTTATTACTCATTTAAGAACCAAAACAAACGTTCTGTAATGCTGATAAGCGTCATAACGGTGGAACAAGAACCCAGATGTTAACCTGTGCCGCTTCTCGAACCCTCATATACGCAATAACTTGTACAATGCTTGTATTGCTGGTTCTTTGCTTCAGGACGTACTGCAGCGAGTGTGTTACTGACCCGTTGCTCAGGACATCTTGAGTGAGTCCTTAACCACAATCATTGCACTCCTTCAGTATGACGACTCTTCTGACTGAACACGAGCACTTACTCCGTCAGTAGGGTGATCGGAGCTACTTATATGCTGACGCTGGGAGCCAGACTAAGGATTTATCTGTCACGAAAGTAATCAAATTCTGTTGGTCAATTGACCCTTGTGGTGTGACCTTCCCTGGAGCCACGAGCTCTTCACTAAACCATTCCATCGAAGGTTCCCCTACTGCCTACCCCTTCGTTACATGGACCCACAGGACGAAGGTATGTGCAGACTAATATTTGAAATGTTCTACAGCGCGACGCCTCAGCCCCTCAGCTGCCAGCCTGCCTCACATACAGTTCCACTTGCATCAAATGTTGAACGGCGAAGGCATCTTGGAGCTTCCATAGGGTTCAGGGTTTCGGCGGTTCTTTAGGAGTGTTTTCTATACCACAGTGTTCACCAGCCAGTGGCACCTACTGCTGCAGAGAGGCAGGTCAGGGCTGGGTGTCGTACGCTCCTCAATACCTAGGTCCCGCACCTCACTACTTATCCCATAAACGAAGACTTCGAACTTGTCCCATCTTCCTCACTCACTCACCAAGCTGACTGTAGCCGTCTGTTTATATGTTCAGCTAGACTTGCTATTCTATCTGTTGGTGTGACTGTGTATGTTGTTTGTCTACACCGATTATAATCATTAATGTCTGTACTACAGAGTCACTTTGGTAGCATCGTCTATCATTCTTTCAATTCCTTTTCCATCTACCCAAATATCAATACGCTTTTCAGCATCATTTCTCAGCATCTCTCAGCACACGAATCAGTTTTTAGAGACTTAAATCTATCTTTGAAAGAATCAATGGCTTCAGACGTACTTCCATTTTTTTGAGTGATGGCAAAAGAAGGATGTTATGAAGGCGCCAGCGATGTTGATCGCTGTTGTGGATATTCGGTACCTAAAACGTGTCTTACAGGATTACATAGACGAATTAACTTTATGAATATAAGATGCAAATTGGAGGGTTATAGATGTTAGGTTTAGGGAAGTAGATGTGTGGGTAGCACGTATGTGAAAAGTAGGAGTCTGGATGGCAGACATATGTGGTTGGAAGGTTATGTAGGTAGCAGGTGTGTGAGTGTCAGGTGTGTGGGTAGCAGATATCATAATATTATGATTATTCCCTGTAACAAAATTTCTGAATTAATTCTGACTTTTCGAAAATTTAGTAATACGATATGACAGACGTTTCATCCCCAACTGTGTTGGTCCAGTCATGTAACCCCTGCAACCTATATACCCTTAAGAGAGATGAGGCCAGTGGCAGAGGCGGTGCAGGGTTGGTGGGTGCTAAGGTCATAGTAAGAAGAAGACAAGCCAAGGAAGAGGTCACCACTGCTTGCTCCTCTACGCAACGTCTAAACTGAAATACCATCACAAGAAACGTTCATTTTATTTCTCGTAGTCGATGGTGGGTCTCGGTGTTCTGTCCATTCCTACATGCACGCACCTCCCACTCTGGGTAGTCAGCAGTAAACTGGCTGTTGACGGAGGACCTTTGCAAATAGACTTTGGACTGGTTCTGGTTCTCGATGTAGGCAGGCGGATCGAGCAGCTGGGCATGTCCCCCTAGCGTTTAACTTGTGTTTGTCTGGTAAATAGCCTTTACCATTAGGAAGGGAGGAAGGTTTTTCTTTTCTAGACTGAGAAACGAGTCTGTTGAACAGTAAAGAGATGGATTATTTAGCCACCGTGGTAAGTAAAGTATCTGAATTGTGGGTGAGAGTCATTGGTCCTCTTTCAGTACAACCTGAGCAGACTCTCTGTTGGCGGGAGAGACACCTGGCACAATTAATTTACCCCGTCATTTCAGCCAAATGAAATATATATATATATTTTACGTTGGAGACTCCAGTTACGGACAAACGCCCGCGTCAAGGCCGGGCCTTAACTGAAGCATATAGAGGATTAGGAAAGGGAAATAGAAGTGACAAGGGAAAGTACTGACGAATCATGTGTGTGTGTGTGTGTGTAATATCTACAGATACATTGTTCGTTTATGAACATTATGTGAATTATCTCTAGGTTTCCTATCACAGGTTCCTCCACTTTGCTGTACTTTCACCATATATTCTGCTGCTCACCTGACCCCCAGCCACCTCCTCTAGCGTGCAAGACACACCTTGTACAGCTCTGTTCCCCAGTTACTGTGGCTCTGGGTGCGGTGTTATCTGGCAGGACGGCAGCTCGCGGGAGTTTAATTCGGTAGTTCATTACACCTCTGGTATCCAAAAGGGGATAGGGGGGGTTGGGGGAGACGGCAGCTCTCCATTCAGGTGGAGAGTTAACACGCCAGGTAATCCTCAGGTAGTGTGTGGTAATATGCAATAAGCCCGGCACCTTTATTATTAAATGGCTGCTCCCGAGTTATGTAATGTTCAGTAACTGTACACTGAAGAGAATGGCCGGTTGAGGTGAACTTTTCATTTATTGTTCTTATAGGAAACTACCAACTGACCCCAGGTAAGTAGACACCGGCCAGAAGTTAGTAGGCAGGTAATGGAATAACTGAAGCCCAATACGTTCGTGGCCTGACTGCAGGGGGCCGGGGAAGCAATGATTGGGTTATTTTCACGTTGATCCTGATGTTGGGTTTTGTTTCTCTTACGTGTAAGGTACTGCTACTGTTGCCTCGTCGGTTCCTACACATCAATTGCGTGTGAGTATTTATGTCTACGCGTACATACACACACGACCATCTGGAGTGATCATATATAAATATAAAACTCAACTGAACGTTACCTTCCTGTAGACCACAGGACTGTGCTTGCATCAATACACTCAGCGGCACGAGGAGGATCCCAGAACTTGTCTTTGAAGGTAACCTGGAGCCCCAGCGGCACATCACCTCCTCGTGACTACTAACAACGGTGGCAATGGATGAACTTTGGCCACTTTATGAGAGTGGAAAGGAAAGAGTAGATTTCCAAACGCCATCATGATTTCCAGACTCCCTAACCTCGCCCTGAGGTGGCACCCTTAGCAATGCATCAGCCTCAGTCACAGCAGGCTGGTATGATCCCTAGACCCGCAGCGTTTCACCCAGCGTTACTGGAAAATGATTTCGGTCCAGCAGCAGCAGCAAGACCAGCCCACCTGGTGACGGTCGGGAAAGATTTAATTCTAACAGGAGCCTCAGTCCTCCCTTGACTAAACGTTTCTCTCGACATTCTGTGTTTTCGGAATTTATCGTTTGACACTTCATGTGTTTCAGTATTTATCTTAGATTTTCCCATATACTTCGCATGATCTGGAAGTTAATCAGTCATTTAATTATCGCATCTTATTTTTTTTCTTTTTAGCTTCGTCTTAAGAATTACTGAGTTTAAAACCTTATATATCTTTCTTTTGCAATGCTTGATTTCGGCAGTAGTATAAACAAGATGTAGACCTGCATCTGCTCCGCTCGTTCTCTATCCATCTGTCCAGAACAGTGCAGGGTTTAAAGCACCATCCCTCGTGTGCCTAGATAGCCAAGCCCTTCATGCTAACTAACCTTACTTATGTTACTTTGGAGACCTGTGAAGCAGGTAGGAAGATAGTGGATAGTCATGTTAAGATTTTTATCCTCTTAGGCTCAGTCATCTGTTCTGTACGCTACTTCGCTCACGCGAGAAATAACGAGCATATACGAAGGTAAAAGTCTTTGACCACCACATTACATTATGCCACATGGTGTTATTCAGTATGTCGGGTAGTATGTTGTGCCCTTCACCTGACATTTGACCTAAACATGTGTGTATTTGATGAGCTATCAAGAGTTGCCAGCGACTGCATTAGTGACATGAAGCACTGAGCGTTAGCAGTGCCATATGCTAATGAGTTCCAGTCATTCACTCACTCGTGGTTCTGGCTTTTAATTTGAATTTCATAAAATAAACATCACAGTGAATATTAATGTACTTCTAGCTATGAAAGTCATGTGATGGTTAAATGGAAAACTTTCCCATTCGCAAGAACAACGTTTTCAACCTTTCCTTTTTTCACCATTCAAATGTAAATGTTGAATGTGTATATCTATTTTTCGTCTTGTTTAAAAGATTTGGAGGTAACCATGCACACCTAAAAGCATATCCCAAAGCAATAATGGATATTAGATTCTAACAAAGGTTCATACATCCTGAAGTGTTGATCTGTTGTATAAAACATGATCAAGGTTAGCTAATGGGTTCCAAAAGTTCATTTGAAGGACATGTAGACATACCATAGAACCCACACACACACACACACACACACACACCAGTGAATATGTCTACACCCACACCTGTGACCACTTTTACACCCACATAACTACCACTACTACTATAACTATTGCTACTGCTATATCTACAACAGCTACTGTTATAACTACCACTGCTACTATAACTACTATTACTGTTGTAGTCATTACTACTACTATATCTACTACTACTGCTATGACTACTACTGCAGCTATATGCCTCCCTTTATTACCAGACACCCTCCTTCCCTCCTCCAGCCTGCCCGGTCAGTAGGTCACCCACTCCCATACTTCACAGGTAAACACATTAAACACGAGTGTAATTGTCAGAGACCAGATGGGATACCAGTGGGCCAGGGAGCTCAGGTTATGTCCCTTACAATTCTTGGTTCACATATATAGTGCCTCCGTTGTTCAGCTCCATTGTCTAATCCTCTCCTTACAACATGCAAGATTCAGCTACAAATCTTCATTACGTATAGTACAACGACAACAGCTTAGTAGCGTACAAGATATTGTTGTAGTACATTTTGTATGTAGATGAAAACGTAATGTAAAGGACAATGTTTGTCACTAGCGATGAAAGATGTCCGCGACCTATAAATGCGCCTGGCGACGCCTGGCAAATATCTGTAAGCTCTGGGTGTCAACATTAACTTTGTTTACGTCGGTGTCCCTCAGACTCCTTGTTGAGGCTGCCGTATATCGCCAGGCAACCCTGAGGGTCCTGTGTTGTTATGGTTGTCAGGCCTCAGATATCTGAAATCTTTATAACATGATGAGTTGGAGCAATATGGATTTCACAACTAAGGATGAGTCTGTTGTTTTTTCAATCACGCATTATACATCGCATTAATTTATTTTTCTTTCCGTTATCAAGTGTTATTACGGGGTGTATTTTCAGGAAAACAAATTCAGAATCCATGAAGAATCTCGGGATTACGTTCAGCAAAGGAGCAAAGTTTTTAGAATTTTGATTGCGAATTAGTAATAGGAAAATAGTTAACACCACATCTACTAGCGAACGCACCACTACCAACACTACTAGCTTCCTCAACACCACCAACACTACTAGCTTCACCAACATCACCAACACTGCTAGCTTCCCCAACATCACCAACACTACTAGCTTCCCCAACACCACCAACACTACTGGCCTCACCAACATCACTAACCACCAGTAACCCTTCCACTACCACTATCATCCCCATTACCACCACCACCAGCATCTTCACCACTACCCCCATCTCTACCACAAGCACACTAATAACCATCCCTACCACCAACATCATTAACAACACTAGCATCTCCACCACCAGAAACATCACCACAGCCACCGTTCCATCCCTACCACACCTCAAACACCACCTTCAATATTACTATGGCTGAGCATCGCCTCCCCCAGCAAACCCTGACAGTCTCTACCCAGTCACCTTCCTCGGCTATCATCCCTCACCCACTCGGCCCTCCAGGTGTCCCTCACTCGTCTTGCTTCCAGTGACAGTCCTCCAGGTGTCCCTCACACATCTTTCCATTAGTGAATTTCCTTCTAGCTTGTACCCTACCAGCCAGGTCATCTGGCAGGTCTCATAGTGTCCTCCACCCACCAGGTCATCTGGCAGGTCCCATAGTGTCCTCCATCCACCAGGTCATCTGGCAGGTCCCATAGTATCCTCCACCCACCAGGTCATCTGGCAAGTCCCATAGTATCCTTCATCCACCAGGTCATCTGGCAGGTCCCATAGTATCCTTCACCCACCAGGTCATCTGGCAGGTCCCATAGTATCCTTCACCCACCAGGTCATCTGGCAGGTCTCGTAGTATCCTTCACCCACCAGGTCATCTGGCAGGTCCCATAACGTCCTTCACTCACCAGGTCATCCGCCTTACTTCTCAGGTCTAATATAAACCAGGTCTTCAAACGACGTCCTCTCTTCAAGTCTCCTCCCTCACTCCGTCCACTCCCATCATCTCTGATCACCTGTGTCTGGACGCTACTCCACGCCACATGAACCCGAGTTTCTGCTCTTAGCAAAATTATGCCAAAGTTACCATTTTGCATGACGTCGACTTTCTTTTGATCATGAAGTTGTGGTGCCGCTGAATACTATACTATGAATATCTTTTATAGATTGTATGAGTGAGTCATACACCATGGGTTGGGTTCGACTGGGACTGGGACATAGCGAGAGCACACTGGGCGACCAGTGGGTGTCTTATAACCTCTGTGTAGCTGAGGTGGCCAAAAGCCCTACCCAGGGTTCGAATCCAACCGGTGGTGTATATGTATACATGTGTCTGTCTAACGATATATATGTCACACTATCGAAGCCGCCACCGGTGAGGATGAGACATGGAGAGGAAACACTGGGCGACTGGTGGCTATGTCTTTTTACCTCGGTGTGGCCCTACCCAAGGTTGGAATCCTGCCCATGGTGTGTGTGTGTGTGTGTGTGTGTGTGTGTGTGTGGAGTCGTAGCTTCAGAATCAAGGACCCTCTGGGAGTGGCATAAACAAGGACACTATCGTATAAGAGGAGCATAGTCAGTACTGGGTCACTACTTACCGTCTCGCGGTGGTACCAGAGGATGAACTCTGGCGGGGTGGGGCTGAAGTGGACCACGCAGGTAAGGTTCAGGGTGCTGCCCCGGTCCAGGTACACTTCTCCGTCTCCCAGAAGCTCGGCCGTTGGCACTGAGGGAAGACAATACATGGCTAGTGAGACGGCTGGTGAGATGGAATAATGAATATAAGAAAGAGCTTCATAGAAAAAGGCTCAGTCGAAGTACAAAGTCGTATCAAGAGAAAGATGAATGAAAAATACATGTACATTTTTATTTGTATATAAACATATACTTTCTGCTTCTAGAAATAAGAAAATCTGATGATCTCCAATACAGCTAGAGAGTGAATGTGAGCCAATGTGGCCTTTTTTTTTGTTTTCCCGGCGCTACCTCGCTGACGCACGGGGTAGCGATGCTGTTTCCTGTGGGGCTGGGTGGCGCCGGAATGGATGAAGGCAAGCGAATATGAATATGTACATGTGAATATATGTATATGGCTGTGTATGTGTATGTTCATATATGTATATGTGTATATGTTGATATGTATATGTATATGTATGCATTTGTACGTGTAT
>JAUUDZ010448134.1:0-12772 GCA_032361705.1 Panulirus versicolor
TGCTTTTCTAAGTATTTCTCACATACATTCTTCAAAGCAAACACCCGATCCACACATCCTCTACCACTTCTGAAACCGCACTGCTCCTCCCTAATCTGATGCTCTGTACATTCCTTTACCTTCCCATATAATTTCCCAGGAATACTCAACAAACTTATACCTCTTTAATTTGAACACTCACCTTTATCCCCTTTTCATTTGTATAATGGCACTATGCACGCATTCATGATGGTTATGAAGGCGAAAACGCGATTCGATAGGAGTTCAGATAACTTTATCTAACATTTTTCATGAATACTGCACTACGTTTCACGGAGACAGTCCACCTCATCAGGTGCAAACAATTCACAAAGGTTCTACATCCCAACACCAGCAAAGACTAGTCCGTCCTGTTACCGCCTTGCCAAGGTATACACTGGCCTGACCCGTGAAAGTGAAAGTGGAGGGTGCCTTGTGCTTAAGGGGGCTGCGTGGGGGGAATGTTGGCCTGGGTAGCGAGAAGTGTGTTCAATCAATCTTATGTTATCGTATCTTTTATTTTTCTTTCATCCTAATGTCAACCAAATCATTATGCCTTCCTAGAACCCATCCTCATCCTTGGTACAATTACTTGTGTGTCCCATCCTCATCCTTGATAGAGCCACTTATGTGTCTCATCCTCAGCCCTGCTAGAACCACCTGTGTGTCCCATTCTCAACCTTGCTAGAACCACATGGGTGTCCCATCCTCAACCTTGCTAGAACCACATGGGTGTCCCATCCTCAGCCTTGGTAGAATATCTTATGTGTCCCATCCTCAGCCTTGCTAAATCCACTTGTATGTTCCACCTCAGCCCTACTAGAACCAAATGGGTGTCAAATCCTCAGTCTTGCTAGAACCACTTATGTGTCCCATCCTCAGCCTTGATAGCGCCACTTGTGTGCCCCATATCAGCGTTGCTATAACCACTTCTGTGTTCCATTCTCAGCCTTGCTAGAACCATTAGTGTGTCCCATCCTCAGTCTTGCTAGAACCACTTCTGTGTACCATCTACAACCTTGTTACAACCACTTGTGTGTCCCATCCTCAGCCTTGATAGGACAATTTGTGTGTCCCATCCTCAGCCTTGATAGAACCACTTGTGTGTTCCATCCTCAGCCTTGATAGAACCATTTGTGTGTTCCACCCTCAGCCTTGCTATACCTATATGTGGTTCCCAACCTCAGCCTTGCTAAAACCACCTGTGTTTTTCATTCTCAGCCTTGCTAGAACCATTTGTGTGTCTCACATTCTCAGCCTTGCTATAACCACTTGTATATCCCATTCTCAACCTTACTACAATCACTTCTGTTTATCATCCTCAGCCTTGCTAGATCCCATTTATATGTCCCATTCTCAGCCTATCTATAACCCCTTGTGTGTCCCATCCTTACCCTTGCTTAAACCATATGTGTGTCCCATTCCCAGCCTTCCTAGAAGCACTTGTGCGTCTCATCCTCAGCCTTGTTAGAACCACTAGTGTCTCCCATCCTCAGCCTTGCAAGATCCACGTCTGTATCCCATTCTCAGCCTTCCTACAACGACTCGTGTGCTCCATCCTTACCCATGCTAGAACCACCTGTGTATCTCATCCTCACACTTCCTAAAGCAACTTGTGTGTCCCATCCTCAGCCTTGCTAGAAAAACTTGTGTGTTCTATTCTCAGCCTTCCTTAAACCTCTTGTGTGTCCCATCCTCAACCTTGCTAGAACCACGTGTGTCTCATCCTCAGCCTTGATAGAATCACTTGTGTGTCCCATCCTCACCCTTGCTAGAACCACTTGTGTGTTCTATCCTCAGCCTTGCTTGAACCACTTGTGTGTCCCATCCACAACCTTGCTAGAACCACTTGTGTGTTCTATCCTCAGCCTTGCTAGAACCACTTGTGTGTCCCATCCACAGCCTTGCTAGAAACAATTCTTTTTCATCCTCCGCCTTGCTAGAACCTATTGTGTGTCCCATCCTAAGTCTTGCTAAAAACAATTTTATGTCCTATCCTAAGCCTTACTGAAACCACTTGTGTGTCCCATCCTCAGTCTTGCTAGAACCACTTACCTATCCCATCCTCAGCCTTGCTAGAACCATTTGGATGTCCCATTCTCGGCGTTGATAGAACCGCTTGTGTATCTAATTCTCAGCCTTGCTAGAACCATTTATGTGTCCCATCCTCAGCCTTCCTAGAACCAATTGTGTCTCCCATCCTAACCCTTGCTAGAACCACTTCTGTCTCCCATCCTCAGCCATGCTTAAACCACTTGTCTCTCCATCCTTAGCCTTTCTAGAACCACTTGTGTGTTTCATCCTTAGCTGTGCTAGAACCACTTCTGTGTCCCATCCTCAGCCTTGCTAGAACCACATGTGTGTCTCATCCTCCGCCTTGCAAGAACCACTTGTGTGTCATATTCTCCGCCTTGCTACAACCGCTTATGTTTCTCATCCTCAGCCTTATCATAACCACTTGTATGCCCATCCTCAGCCTTGCTAAATTCATTTGGGTGTCCCATCCTCAGTCTTCCAAGAACAACTTGTGTGTCTCATCCTCAGCTTTTCTAGAACCACTTATGTATCCCATCATCAGCCTTGCTTAAACCACCTGTGTGTCCCATCCTCAGCCTTGATAGAACCGCATGTGTGTCCCATCCTCAGCTTTGCTATAACTGCTTGTGTGTCACAACCTCAACCTTGCTAAAACAACATGTATTTCTCATTCTCAACCTTACTAGAACTATTAGTGTGTCCTATTCTGAGCATTATTAAAACCATTTGTGTGTCCCATTCCCAACCTTGCTAAAACTACTTGTGTGTCCTATCCTCAGCCTTGCTCGAACCACGTGTGTCCCATCCTCACCCTTGCTAGAACGACTTCTGTGTCCTATCCTCAGCCTTGCTACAACCACTTGTGTGTCCCATCCTCAGCCTTGATAGAACCACTTGTGTGTCCCACCCTCAGCCTTACTATAACTACTTGTGTGTCCCAACCTCAGCCTTGCTAAAACCACTTGTGTTCCTCATTCTCAGCCTTGCTAGAACCATTAGTGTTTCCCATCCTCAGCCTCGCTAGAACCATTAGTGTGTCCCATCCTCAGCCTTGCTAAATCCACTTGTATGTCCCATTCTCAGGTTCGCTACAACCAATTGTATTTCTCATCTTCAGCCTTGCTAGATCCCATTTGTGTGTCACATCCTCAGCCTTGCTAAAACCATTTGCGTGTCCCGTCCTCAGCCTTGCTAGAACCACTTGTGTGTCCCATTCTCAGCCATGATAGAACCAATTTTGTTTCCCATCCCCAACCCTGCTGGAACCAATTGCATGTACCATCCTCAGCCTTGCTAGAACAACTTGTGTGTCCCATCCTCAGTCTTGCTAGAACTATTTACCTGTTCCTTCCTCAGCCTTGCTAGAACCTCTTGGGCGTCCTATCATTAGCCTTGCTAGAACCACTTATGTGTTCCATCTTCAGCTTTTCTGGAACCACCTGTGTCCCATCTCGGCGTTGATAGAACTACTTATGTGTCCCACCCTCAGCCTTGCAAGAACCACTTGCTGCCGCCGCTTGCTTCTCATCCTCAGCCTTGCTAGAACCATTTGTGTGTCCCATTCTCAGCCTTGGTTAAACCACATGTGTGTCCCATCCTCAGTCTTGATTGAACCACATGTGTGTCCCACCCTCAGCATTGCTATAACTACTTGTGTGTCCCAACTCAGCCTTCCCTAAAACCACTTGTGTTTATCATCCTCAGTCTTGCTAGAACCATTTGTATGTCCCATTCTCAGCCTTGCAAGAACCACTTATGTGTCCCATTCTCAGCCTTACTACATCCACTTGTGTGTCCCATCCTTACCCTTGCTAGAACCACATGTGTAACCCAATCTCACCCTTCCTAAAACCACTTGTGTGCCCCATCTCAGCCTTGCTAGAACAACTTGTGTGTCCCATCTCAGCATTGCTAGAACAACTTGTTTGTCCCATCCTCAGCCTTCCTTAAACAACTTGTATGTCCTATCCTTAGCCTTGCTAAAATCACGTGTGTCCCAGCCTCAGCTTTGCTAGAACCACTTGTGTGTCCCATCCTCACCCTTGCTGGAAACAATTATTTCCCATCCCCAGCTTGCTAGAACTATTTCTCTGACCCATTCTCAGCCTTGCAAGAACCACTTGTATGTTCCATCCTCACCATTGCTAGAACCACTTGTGTCTCATCCCCATCCTTGCTAGAACCACTTGTGTGTCCTATCCTTAGCCTTGCTAGAACCAGTTGTGTGTCCCATCCTCACTCTTGCTAGAAACAATTGTTTCCCATCCCCAGCCTTGCTAGAACCAATTATGTTTCCCATTCTCAGAGTTACCAGAACCAATTGTATGTCCCATCCTCAGCCTTGCTAGAAACACTTGTATGTCACATACTAAGCCATATTAGAACCACTTTTGTGTCCCATCCTCTGTCTTGCTAGAATAACTTGTATCTCATCCTTCGCTTTGCTAGAACCATTTAGGTGTCCCATTCTCGGTGTTGCTAGAACCATTTGTGTATCCCTTTCTCAGCCTTGCTAGAGCCACTTCTGTCTCCCATCCTCATCCTTGCTAGAACCACTTCGGTGGCCCATCCTCAGCCATGCTTAAATCACTTGCGTCTCCATCCTCAGCAGTGCTAGAACCACCTGTGTATCCCTTCCTCAGCCAAGATAGAACCATCTGTGTGTTCCATCCTTAGCCTTGCAAGAACCACTTCTGTGTCCCATTCTCAGCCTTGCTACAACCACTTGTTTCACACCCTCAGCCTTGCTAGAACCATTTGGGTGTCCCATCCTCAGCATTGCGAGAACAACTTGTGTCTCATCCTCAGTCTTTCTAGAATCACTTCTGTGTCCCATCCTCAGCCTTCCTTAAACCACCTGTGTGTCCCATCCTCAGCCTTGCCATAACTACATGTGTGTCCCAACCTCAGCCTTGCTAAAACCACCTGTGTTTTTCATTCTCAGCCTTGCTAGAACCATTAGTTTGTCCCATCCTCAGCCGTGCTACAACCATCAGTGTGTCCCATCCTCACCTTTGCTAGAACCACTTGTGTCTCCTATCCTCATCCTTGCTAGAACCACTTGTGTGTCACATCCTCAGCCTTGCTAGAACCAATTATGTTTCCCATTCTCAGCCTTGCTGAAACCAATTGTATGTCCTTTCCTAAGACTTGCTAGAAATACTTGTATCTCTCATCCTAAGCCTTACTAGAACAACGTGTGTTTCCCATCCTCAGTCTTGTTAGTAAAACGTACGTGTCCCATTGTCAGCCTTAATAGAACCACTCGAGTGTCCCTTTCTTGGCGTTGCAAGAACCAATTATGTGTCCCATTCTCAACCTTGCTAGAACCACTTGTGTGTCCCATCCTCAGCCTTCCTAGAACCACAAGTGTCTCATCCTCACCCTTGCTAGAACCACTTCTGTGGCCCATTATCATCCATGCTTGTCTCTATCCTCAGCCTTTCTAGAACTACTTGTGCATCCCATCCTCAGCCGTGCTAGAACAACTTGTGTGTCCCTTCCTCATCCTTGCTAGAACTACCTGTGTGTTCTATCCTCAGCCTTGCAAGAACCATTTGTGTGTCCCATTCTCAGCCTAGCTACAACCACTTGTATTTCTCATCCTCAATATTGCTAGAACCATTTGTATGTCCCATCCACAGACTTGCTAAAACCATTTGTGTGTCCCATCCTTATCCTTGCAAGAACTTGTGTGTCTCATCTTCAACTTTTTTAGAACCACTTGTGTGTCCCAACCTCAGCAGTGCTAGAAGCACTTGTGTGTCCCTTCCTTAGCCTTGCTAGAACCACTTGTGTGTCCCATCCTCAGCCTTGCAAGAACTATTTGTGTGTCTCATTCTCAGCCTTTTGCTACATCCACTCGTGTTTCTCATCTTCAATTTTGCTAGAACCATTTATATGTCCCATCCTCAGCCTTGCTAAAACCACTTGTGTGTTCCATCCTCAGCCTTGCCAAAACCACTTGTGTGTCCCTTCCTCAGCCTTGCTAGAACAACTTGTGTGTCTCATCTTCAGCCTTTCTAGAACCACTTGAGTGCCCCATCCTCATCCTTGCTTAATCCACCTGTGTGTCCCATCCTCAGCCTTGCTAGAACAACTTGTGTGTCTCATCCTCAGCCTTTCTAGAACCACTTGCGTGCCCCATCCTCATCCTTGCTTAAACCACCTGTGTGTCCCATCCTCAGTCTTGAAAGAAGCACTTGCATGTCCCACCCTCAGCCTAACTATAACTACTCGTGTGTCCCAACCTTAGCCTTACTAAAACCACTTGTGTGTCCTATCCTCAGCCTTGCTAGAATCATTAGTGTGTCCCATCCTCAACCTTGCTAAAACCACTTTTTTGTCCCACTTTCAGCTTCGCTACAACCACTTGTGTTTCTCATCCTCAGCCTTCGTAGAACCATTTGCTTGTCCATTCCGCAGCCTTGACAGAACTATTACAGTGTCCCATCCCCAGCCTTGCTAGAACAATTTGTGTGTCCCACCCTCATCTTCCTAAAACCACTTGTATGTCCCATTATCAGCCTTGCTGCAATAACTTGTGTTTCTCATCCTAAGCCTTAAGAGATCCCATTTGTATGTCACATCCTCAGCCTTGCTAGAACTATTTGTGTCCCAACCACAGCCTTCAAAAACCACTTTTGTTTCTCATCCTCAGCCTTGATAGAACTACTTGTGTGTCTCATCCTCAGCCTCTCTAAAACCTCTTGTGTGTCCCATCCTAAGCTTTGTTAGAACCATTAGTGTGTCCCATCCTCAACCTTGCAAGAACCACTCGAGTCCCCCGTTCTCAGCCCTGTCACAAACACTTGCGCTCCATCCTTATCCTTGCTAGAACCACTCATGTATACTATCCTCACCGTTCCTAGAACCACTTGTGTGTCCCATCCTCATCCTTGCTAGAACCACTTATGTATACTATCCTCACCGTTCCTAGAACCACTTGTGTGTCCCATCATCAGCCTTGCTAGAGAAACTTGTGTGTCTCATCTTCAGCCTTGCTTAAATCAATTGTATGCCCTATCCTCAGCCTTGCTAGAACCACTTGTGTGTCCCATCTTCAACCTTGCTTAAACCACTTGTGTGTCTCATCCTCAGCCTTGCTAGAACCATTTCTGTGTTCCATCCGCAGCCTTGCAAGAACCACTCGTGTCCCATTCTCAGCCTTGCTACAAACACTTGTGTCCCATCCTCATAATTGTTAGAACCACTTGTTTATCCTATCCTCACAAACAACTTGTGTGTCCCATCCTCAGCTTTGCTAAAACAACTTGCGTGTCTCATCTTCAGCCTTACTAAAACACTTGTATGTCCCATCCTCAGCCTTACTAGAACCACAGGTATGTCCCATCCTTACCCTTCCAAAAACCACCTGTGTCGCGTCCTCAGCCTTGCTAGAACCAATTGTGTATCCTATCCCCACCCTTCCTAAAACCATTTATGTGTCGCATCCTCAGCCTTGCTAGTACCACCTTTGTGTCCCATCCTCAGCCTTGCTAGAACCACGTGCGTTTGATCCTCAGCCTTGCTAGAAACACTTGTGTGTCCCATTCTCAGCCTAGCTAGAACCAATTATGATTTTCATCCCCAGCCTTCCTAGAACCAATTGTATGTCCCATCCTCAGCCTTGCTAGAAACACTTGTATATCCCATTCTAAGCCTTACTAGAACTACTTGTGTCCCATCCTCAGTCTTGCTGCAACCACTATGTGTCCCATCGTCAGACTTGCTAGATCCACTTGGGTGTCCCATTTTCGTCGTTGCTAGAACCACTTCTGTGTCCCATCCTCAGCCATGCTTAAACCATTTGTGGATCCAACCTCAGCCTTTCTAGAACAATCTATATGTGTCCCATCCTCAGCCTTGCTAGAATCACCTGTGTCCCATCCTCAGCCTCGCTAAAACCAGTGTGTCCTACCCCTCAGGATTGCAAGAACCACTTGTGTGTCCCATTCTCTGCCTTGCTACAACCACTTGTGTTTCTCATCCTCAGCCTTGCTAGAACCATTTGTATGTCCCATCCTTAGCCTTGCTAAAACCATATGTGTGTCCCATCCTCAGCCTTGCTGAAACCATATGTGTGTCCCATCCTCAGCTTTTCTAGAACCACTTTTGTGTTCCATCCTCAGCCTTGCTTACACCTCCTGTATGTCCCATCCTCAGCCTTGATAGAACCACTTGTGTGTCCCACCCTCAGCCTTGCTATAACTACTTGTGTGTCCCAACCTCAGCCTTGCTAAAACAAATTGTGTTTCTCATTCTCAGCCTTGCTAGAACCATTAGTGTGTCCCATCTTCAGCCTCGCTAGAACCATTTATGTGTCCCATCCTCAACCTTGCTAAAACCACTTGTGTGTCTCGTCCTCAGCCTTGCTAGAACCATCAGTGTGTCCCATCCTCGGCCATGCTAGAACTACTTGTGTGCACCAACCTTAACCTTTCATAAACCAACTGTATATCCCATCCTCAGCCATGCTAGAATCACTTGTGTGTTTCATCCTCACCCTTGCTAGACTCACTTGTGTGTCCCATCCTCAGCCTTGCTAAAACCACGTTGGTGTCCCAGTCCTATCCTCAGCCTTGCTAGAAACTTGTGTATCTAATCCTCAGCATTCCCAGAAACCCTTGTGTGTCCCATCATCAGCCTTGCTAGAACCTTTGTGTCCCAACTCAGCCTTGCTAGAACCACCTGTGTTTCCTATCCTCAGCCTTGCTAGAACAAGTTGTGTCTCGTCCTCAGCCCTGCTAGAACCACTTGTGTTTTCCATCCTCAGCCTTGCTGTAACTACTTGTGTGTCCCATCCTTATTCTTGGTAGAACCACTTGTGTCTTCTATCCTCAGCCTTGCTAGAACCACTTGTGTGTTTCATCCTTAGCCTTGCTAGAAGCTCTTATGTGTCCCATCCTCAGCCTCTCTAAAGCTACTTGTGTGTCCTATCCTAAGCCTTGCTGAAAAAACGTGTCTCATCCTCAACCTTGCTGGAATCACCTGTGTGTCTCATCTTCAGCCTTACTAGAACCACTAGTGTTTCACCCTGAGCCTTGCTAGAAACTCTTGTGTGTCCCATCCTCAGCCTTTCTAGAACTACTTGTGTGTCCTATCCTCAGCCTTGCTTCAAAAAAACTTGTGTGTCTCATCCTCAGACTTGCTAGAACCATCTGTATGTCTCACTTTCAGCCATACTTGAACCACTTGTGTGTTCCTTCCTCAGCCGTGTTAGAAACTCCTGTGTGTCCAATTCTTAGCCTTGCTAGGACCACTTGTGTGTCTCTTCTTCAGCCTTGCTAGAATGACTTCTGTGTCCCATCTTTAGCCTTGCAAGAGGCACTTGTGTGTCCCATACCTTGCTAAAAACTACTGTGTTTCCCATTTTCAGCCTTGCTAGAACCACTTGCATGTCCCAGCATCAGCCTCGCTAGAACCCCTTGTATTTTTCAACATCAGACTTGCTAGAACCACTTGTTTCCCATCCTCTGCCTTACTAGAACCACTTGTTTGTCCCATCCTCAGCCTTGCTAGAACCACTTCTGTGTCCCATCCTCATCCTTGCTAGAACCACTTCTGTGTCTCATCCTCAGCCTTGCTAGAACCACTTTTGTGTCCCATCCTCATCCTTGCTAGAACCACTTGTGTGTCTCATCCTCATCCTTGCTAGAACCACTTGTGTGTCTCATCCTCAGCCTTGCTAGAACCACTTCTGTGTCCCATCCTCATCCTTGCTAGAACCACTTGTGTTCTCATCCTCAGCCTTGCTAGAACCACTTCTGTGTCCCATCCTCATCCTTGCTAGAACCACTGGTGTGTCTCATCCTTAGCCTTGCTAGAACCACTGGTGTGTCTCATCCTTAGCCTTGCTAGAACCACTGGTGTGTCTTGTCTTTAGTCTTGCTAAAAGCACTTGTAAATGCCGTCCTCAGCGTAGTTTAGTGTGGTGAAAGCTCCAACTATTACGATTGTAGTAGGGTGGAAGTTCCAACAGTGATGAGTGTGGTAGGGTGGAGGCTACAGCTCTTACAAGGGTAGTAGGGTGCTGGATCTAACGTTGACGAGTGTAGTGGGTTGAAGGCTCCAACTCTGACGAGTGTAGTGGGTTGAAGGCTCCAACTGTAACGAGTGTTGTAGGGTGGAGACTCCAACTGTGACGAGTGTAGTGGGGTGGAGGCTCCAACTCTGACAAGTGCTGTACGGTGGAGGCTCCAACTGCAACGAGTGTAGTGGAGGCTCCAACTGCGACGAGTGTAGTGGAGGCTCCAAGTATGACGAGTGATGCGGGGTAGAGGCTCCAACCGTGACGAGTGTAATAGGATGGCGGCTACAACTATGACGAGTATAATAAGGAGGAGGATCCTACCGTGACGAGTGTAGTGTAGTGGAGGCTTCAACTGTGACGAGACTTGTGGGGTGGAGGCTCAAACTGTAACGAGTGTTGTAGGGTGGAGGCTCCATCTGGAACGAGTGTAGTGTGGTAAAGGCTCCAACTATGACGAGTGCTGTGGGGTGGAGGTTCCAACTGTGACAAGTGTTGTAGGGTGGAGCCTCCAACTGTGACGAATGTAGTGTGATAAAGGTTCCAACTATGACGAGTGTAGTGTGGTGGAGGCTCCAACTGTGAAGAGTGTGGTGTGGTGGAGTGCTGTAGGGTGAAGTCTTCAACTGTGATTAGTGTTATATGGTGAAGGCTCCAGCTGTGACGAGTGTTGTAGGGTGGAGGCTCCAAATGTAACGAGCGTAGTGTGGTGGAGGCTCCAACTAAGACGAGTTTTCTGGGGTGGAGGCTCCAACTGTAATGAGTATAGTGGGTTGGAAGCTCCAACTATGACGAGTGAAGTCGGGTGGTGGCTCGAACTGTCACATGTGCAGTGGTTCGGAAGCTCTAACTATAACGAATGTATTAGTGTTGATGTTCCAACTGTGAAAAGTGTAGTGAGGTAAAAGCTCATTTTGTGACGGGTGTAGTGGGGTGGAGACTCCAAATGTTACGAGTGAAGTGGGGCGGAAGCTCCTACTGTGACGAATGTTGTAGGGTGGAGGCTCCAACAGTGACGAGTATAGTGAACTGAAAGCTCCAACTGTTACGTGTGTAGTGGGGTGAAGGCTCCAACTCTGACGAGTGTACTGATATGGAGGCTCCAACTATGATGAGTGTAGTGGTATGGAGACTCCAACTGTGATGACTGTAGAAGAGTGGAGGTTCTAGCTGTGACATATGTAGTGGGGTGGAGGCTCCAGCTGAGACGAGTGTAGTGGAGTGGAGGCTTCAACTGTGACGAGTGTAATGGGGTTGATGGTCCCAACTGTGATGAGTGTAGTGGTATGGAGGCTCCAACTGTAATGAATGTAGTAGGATAGAGGCTCCAGCTGTGACGAGTGTATTGGAGTGGAGGCTCCAACTCTGACGAGTGTAATGGGGTGGAGTTTCCAGCTGTGACGAGTGTAGTGGTATGGGGGCTCCAACTGTGACGAATGTAGTTGGGTGGATGGCCAAATGTGAAGTGTAGAGGTGGAGGCTACAACTATGACGGATGTAGTGGGGTCGAGGCTCCAACTGTGGCGGGTGCAATGGGGTGGAAGCTCCAACTGCAACGGGTGGTATAGGGTAGGGGCTCCAATTCTGACGAATTATGTGGTATAGAGACTCCAAATGTGATGTGTGTAGTGGAGTAGAGGCTCCAACTGTGGCGAGTGTTGGAGGCTCCAACAGTGAGAAGTGTAGTGTGGTGGAGGCTCCAACTGTGATGAGTGTAGTGGGGTGGAGGCTCCAACTCTGACGAGTGTTGCAGTGTACAAGATCCAACTGCAATGAGGTTTGTGGGGAAGGAAGCTTCAATTGTGACGAGCGTAGAGACGAAGGCTCCGATTGTAAGAAGTGCACTGGGGTGGAGGCTCCAACTGTGGCGAGTGCAGTGGGGTGGAGGTTCCAACGGTAGCGAGTATAGTGGTATGGAGGCTCCAACGGTAACGAGTGTAGTGGTATGGAAGCTCCAACTGTGACGAGTGTAGTGGGTTAGATGCTCCAATTGTGACGAGTTTATGGCGCAGAGATTCCATATTTGACGTTTGTGGTGTGGTGGAACCTCCAACTGTGGCAAGTGAAGTAGGGTGGAGGCTCCAATTGTGACGACAGTTGTGGGGTGGAGGCTCCTACTGTGACGCGTGTAGTGGGTTGGAGGCTCCAACTGTGGCGAGTGCAGTAGGGTGGAGGCCCCAGCTGTGACGAGTATATTAGGGTGGAGGCTCCAACTGTGGCGAATGTTGTGGAGTAGAGGCTCTAACTGTGGCGAGTGTAGTGTGGTGGAGGCTCCAACTGTCACGAGTGCAGAGGGACCGAGGCTCCATCTGTGACAAGTGTAGTGTGATGGAGGCTTCAACTGTGACGAATGTAGTAGGGTGGAGGTTCCAACTGTAAAGACAGTGATGGGTTGCAGGCTCCAGCTGGAGTGTAGTAGGATGCAGGCTCCGACTATAACGAATGTAGTAGGGTGGAGTCTCTAACTGTGACGAGGGTAGTGGGGTGGCAGCTCTAACTGTGACGAGTACAGTAAGGTGGAGGTTCCAACTGTGGTGATTAGAATGAGGTGGGGGCTCCAGCTGTGACGAGTGTAGTGGGGTGGAGGTTCCAACTTTGACGAGTGTAGTGGGGTGGAGTCTCAAGCTGTGAAGATTGTAATGGGATGGAGACTCCAATTTCGACAAGTGTAGTTGGGTAGAATTTCTG
>JAUUDZ010448167.1:0-12771 GCA_032361705.1 Panulirus versicolor
GTATAGGTATGTATATTTGCGTGTGTGGACGTGTATGTATATACATGTGTATGTGGGTGGGTTGGGCCATTGTTTCGTCTGTTTCCTTGCTCTACCTCTATGGCGGGAGACAGTGACAAAGTATAATAAATAAATAGATAAATGATATTCAGTGACTCTGATAAACATGCACTTCCATTGATATATTAGGAAAAGATATAGTAGAGGCAATCAACAACTTAAAAGAGAATTCAGTACTAGGACTTGTGGGAATTGTAACAATAATTCTAAAAACGACAGAGAAACATAGATAAACCTCTCACAATACTTACTGAGACAATGCATTCTCTAATTTAGCACAGCAGATAAACACAAAAAGTGGACTCAAGTTTTTGTAAAAGCAACATAGACCATTCACACTTACATATATGTTATGTAAGTAAAGTATTTGCAACAGTACTAGAAAAACACATAATGGAGTATCTTATTAACAGTGAACTCTTGTAAAGATTGGCATGGTAAAGCACACATATGTGAAATGATGATGAAAGGAAAATAAAGAGACTTTTTCATGACTTTGCTGACACATTTGATGATGCTGAAGCCACTCTGCCAACCGCATTGTTTCTTTACTGGCATTCAAAGAGTGAGGATGTATCATTTGACACCTGCATATTTCTCTCTTGATCCAGCATCTAGCAAATACTAATATTAGAAGTGAACCTGCCAAAAGGGTAAGGAAGATCTTTACCTTTAAGAAAAAGCTATAAATGCTGAATAAACTTGAATTTGTGTCTAGTGCTTCATCAGTTGCTCACCATCAATGTATTGTGAGAACATCATCCACACCACAAAGCAAATAGCTAAAAAAAGATCAGGAAAACCTTTTCCCAACCATCAGTATTGAAGCTGGCAATGCATAGCATGATGCTAACTTATGTGAAGTTTGAGGATGCCCTGAATATCTATGTACAAGAATTGCAGTTGGAACAGTTTCCTATGACTGGGGAAATGATTAGACATAAATTCATTGAGATTCAAGTGAAGTTGATGGAAAAAGAAGGTAAATCATTCTCTGAAAGGAAATGTGTTGGCCTCAGAAATGTGATTCTGTCAAGTGAAGCTGCAGCACCTGATGTAGAGACTACTGAGTGCACAAAAGGGGACTCCGGAATATTTTTAGGATAAAGGCTACGCGCCATATCAGGTATGGAACTGTGACAAGACTGGCCTTTACTAGAAAAGTTGCCAAAGAAAACATTCCTGATAAAAGTCATCTCAAAGGCTTCAGGTTTTAAGGTTAACAATGATCACAGCAATTTGTGGTCAGAGAGGTTTGTAACAACCAGAGGTCCGAGATATCTCTTATGGCATATGGGACACTCTTGTAGAGAGGATTGGTATTTTATACTTCAAAACTCAAATTTTTTCAGTATTTTAACCTTTACTCATCCTTTTTTTTAGATATGTGTTTGCCATTTCTTGTCAGCAAGATGACGCCAGGAACAAACAAAGACTGCCTCATTTGTTCACATGCATTCTTTAGCTGTCATGTGTAATGTTTGGAAACCACATCCTCTTCTCCACAACCAGGCCCTACAGACCTTTCATTTGTTTTTCCCAGCTACTTCACATGCTCTGGTTCAGTCTTTTAAAAGCACATTACTGACTGTATACCACATTACTCCAATTCAGTCTATCCCATTCATGCCTTTCACTCTCCTATATGTTCAGGCCTTGAGCATAGAATGTTTTTCATTCCATCCTTCCATCTACAGTTTGATCTTTCCCTTCTTGTCCCCTCCACTTCTTACACACATATCTTCATTGTTAATCTCCACTCTCTCATTCTCTTCATGTATCCAAACCATTATAGCACACCCTCTTCAGCTTTGCCAGTCACACTCTTGCTTATTACCACATCTCTCTCATACCTTTTATTTCATATTTGATCAAACCACTTCACACTACATACTTTCCTGAGACATTTCATTTCCATCATAATTGCCCTCCTCACCTCTCACCATATATTGCCCTCAGACATTTCAATTCCAATACTTCTACCCTCCTGTGCACATCCCCATCTATATCCCTATATCCCATGTTTCACATCATGCAACTTGTGTATCTTCAAAGATACCTGTTTTCACCCTTCCATGTAACAACCTCTCTCTCTCCACACATTCCTCAATGCTCCCAGAACCTTAGCCCACTCACTCACCTTATGTCTTACTTCCATTTCCATGATTCCACTATGTGCAGAATCACCTCTGGGTATCTGAAACTTTTCACTACCTCCAAATTTTTTCCAGACCAACCCACGCCCCAGTTAACCTACCCCTCTGCCCACCTCAATGTAAGAAACCTCCTTTTATTTATTTTATTTTTACTTAACTTCCTCCCTTCATCCACTTTCCCAAACTCAGACACTGACTTATGCTAATGCTCTATCATCAGCAAACGATGACTGATTCACTTCCCAGGAACCCTCACTCCCAGTAGACTGCATACTTGCTTCTTTCTACAAGACCCTTGCATTAACCTCTCTCACCATTCCATCCATAAACAAATTTAATAGCCATGGATTGACATCACACATCCCTGTCACTGACCAACTTTCACCTGGAACCATTCACCATTCACTCTCCTCTTAACTCTTGATAAAAGCTCCTCACTGTTTCTGGTAGTTTTTCTCCCATCCATATATTCGTAAAACATTTTACAAGGCATATCTATCCACTGTATCACATGCATTCCACTGATCCTTAAATGCCACATACAGATCATTCTGTTTCTCTGTATTTCTCACACACATCCTTTACCATTACTAAAACCATATTGCTTCTCCCTACAAAATGAGAGAACATCTGAAATGTCATGGGCCTGGTACCATCAGAAACAGGATAGGATACACAGTAGAGAAGTTTAAGAGTGCACTGGACAGGTACTTAAAAAGTTTACCAGACCACCAGGCTCTGGGGGCTATGTTGGCCTGTGAGTTGCAACTTCCAGCAGCTTGGTTGACCAATGACCAAGTGCAACAGCCTGGGCCCAACCCAGGCTGTGGGGATTAATACCCCTGAACACTGTGCCAGGTATGCATCCAATATTTTGATGCTCTGCACATCATTTCACCCTCTCAATCACCATTCCCATACAGCATGCCAGGTACAGTCAACAAGCTAATTCCTCTTTACTTCAAAAACTCGCTTATGTCTCCCTTGCCTTTATGCAGTGGCTTTATACATGCAATCCCCAGATCCTCTGACATCTCACCATAATCCATAGATACATTAAGAATCCAAACTAACCAATTTGCATACAGTCACTCCCTATCTTGTGAGGTTCAGCTGCAAACCATCCACTCCAACCACTTTGCCGCATTTCATCTTATGCAAGGCTTTCACCACCTGTTTTCTCTTCACTATTTGCCATGACTCTTATCACTTTGCATACCTCTCTGACCCAAACACCTTACATCTGTCAACCTATCAAGTAGGTTGTAGTTGGTGGGCAGCCAATGACCAGGGAGGTATGTTACCTGTGCTACCTGCCTGCGTAGGGTTGATGATGGCTGCTTAGTGAGTTAGCACTTCATTGGTTGTCAAGTTGCACTTCTCAGACCCAGATAGCTTTATTTTCTTTCTGCCTCACCCACACGTGACTACTGGCATTATGTCCACAAATATACAGTCTCTTTTTGTCGCACACAGATTTTGACAATGCACAGTTTATTCTTCGTAACTCTTTGTGCTAGCCCTTCCTTTTGGCAAAATGGTAGGTAGTAAGTGGGGACATTTAGGCATGAATATTAGGTAGGAGTAGTAGTTAGGAACATTAGGTAGAATTAGTCAGTAGGAACATTAAGTAGGAGCCTCTGCAAACACTGCACTGGAGATGCCCTTTGTTGTTGGCCCATTAAGAGTGAGGCACTGAAGGCTAAGAAGCAGCACTGAAGTTTACAAGTTTTGGAGACTCTTTTGCTGTGGCCACCCCTTTGAAGGAGTTTCAGGAGGGAACAGACATCAAAGATATAGATAGATAGATCATCAAACACATTTAGCAGTCCTTCAAAAAGTTCACTCCATCTCCTTTTTACCTCAATACCTCTTACATTAAGCACATTTAACTGTCCTTCAATAAGATCTCTCCATCTTTTCTTTACCTCATCAATACGTCTTCCCCTTTCCCCATTTGCTATCTACTCTAATGTTTCCATTTGTCCTTTTGCTTTATTTCATGCAATTAACCTCCTTCCAAAATGTCTTAATTTACCTGAAGTTTACTGATAACACTGGTCAACGAAATAAAAATATTTTTTTTTCCCCATGAACTAAATAAGATAGGTGGACCTTATAGTACTTTTATGCTGAATTCAAATCTGCTTATAGAATATTTCTATCAGGTATGGTTTTTAAGTGACACAGCAATTAAATTTTACAATAAGTGTATCTTACTCATTCATAAATAAGGCTGGTATTACACTTAAATGATTTACCTCTAAAATGTTGTGTCCAAGTTTTGGCTATATTTGGCCTTGGGCACATCTCTCCTTAGTGTCCAGCAGTAGTCTGCCAACATAGGGGTGCTCCACTTTCCTTGGTACTGTTTTTCCTTGCTCAAGATGTCCTGATGAAATCTTTCGCTGTGCTCGTCACTGACTGCCCCAAGATTTTCAGTGAAGAAGTCTAAGTGCGAGTCCAAAAAGTGAATATTAAGACTCATATTACTCCCAAGAGCCATATGTGATGTCAGTTGATCTTTTACAACATCACAGTAGTTTTCTGATGGGTGATTCTCCAAAAAATCTTTGCAAACTCTCTGAAATGACAATCATGCTGTTTTTTCAACTTCATTTAGCTTTTCATCGAACTTTTCATCTCAAAGCAGTTCCCTGATCTGTGGTCCTACAAAAGTACCCTCCTTGATTTTTGCATCACTGATTTTAGGGAATTTATTTACTCAAATATTTGAAGCCATAGCCTTTGATGAAGTTTTTCATCAACCCGAGCTTGATGTGCAAAGGAGACATAAATTTTCTCGTGATCAACAAGAGGAGTATTGATGACATTCGTCTTCAATGGAGTCAGTGAAGAGCAACTTAACTTCATCATCCCAGCACTCACTACCCTTTCTCACCAGCATACCTCCCATCTTCCTTGTGTCACACAGTACTCTCACATGTTAGCACTGTTTTTTGAAAGATCTCCCTTTCCTCACCCAATCTTTGTTTGCTTTCACCTTTTGCCATTCTACACCCAGTCTCATAGTATTTCTTAACACTTGTCTCTTTTTGAAGCTCATTTAATTTTACTACCATTTTGTCACCCATATTGTTTCCCACATCCCACCAGCTGCCCCTTTCAGCACATTCAGATCCAAAAATCTTTCTAATACACACCTGTCAGTTCGTACGTAATCTAATAATGCCATCTTATAATCTTTCTTACTGAACCATGTATGCTTATGTATGTACCTCTTTTTAAACCAGGTATTCTTAATCACGAGTCCTTTTTCAGGATACAGCACAAACTGCTCGCTGTTCTTATTAGAGTATTGGTGCATTTTTTACATTTGTATTTAAATCACCCATCACTAATACCTGATCTTTTGCTTCAAAACTGCTGAGATGCTCTCTCATGTGCTAACAATACACTTGCCTCTCATCTTTCTCTCATGTCAGTACATAAGCACTAATGATTACTCATACCTCGCAGTCCTCTTATCTTAATGAGACATGTTTTTCCAATAGCCAACTTCTAAGTGATTAGAAAATGAAAAAATAGAAATTAACAATTGTTTCAGCCTTTTGGTAACTTAGTGTTAGATAGCCATCGCAACCCTTCCTGCTTAAGTGGTTTGGTGCCAGACAACATGAGGGCTTGGCCAGTCTTTTTTTTTTACTTTTCAGCACTATGTTGTTTGGTAGCTCAGCATAGTAGACCTGAGTACCCACTGATATGTCATCTTCAAACTGTCTTTCATTGTCACCCTAATTAACAATTGAATCCAAGTCCTCTCATTTAATGAGTAGATCTTAGACCTCTTAGTACAGACCTCTTAGTACACCAAGAGAACAGTAATCCTTCACTTCTGTTGTAACTTTCTAAGGGCAAGTAAGGGTTGAATTGATCCTTGGGTGAGCTGCTAGATGCATGCATTAAGACATTCACATTGAAAATCTGGCTGGAACAAGGCTTATATAGATTTGTGGGTACTTTTGTTTTTCACCTTTTATGAGATCCTGTTGTATCATGATTCCTCATCCAAGTGTTGATAGGAACATTTTCATAGTGCATGCTGGAATGTAAGTAATTGTAACTTATTTAGATGAATTTGAAGATCATGCAAAGAAAAGTTGATATATTTTGCAGTTTACAAAACTCAAGGTTTTCACTGGCCCACAACTTGTTTAAGCATGAATTATAGAGCCTCAGTTGTGTTTCAGATATGATCTAAATCTTTTTGATTATCTTTGGTTTGACCGTAATATCCTTACTAATACAGAGGGCTGTTTACAAAAAATATATGATTGCCATCAAAAAGGTGAAACAGTCATTAATCCAAATATTTTTTCTGCTTTCATGTTTTGGGTAGGGGAGAAAGAATTTTGCCTCTGTATTCCCTGTGTGTTGTGGAAGGCAACCAGAAGGGCCAGAGTGAGGGGCTAGAAACCCTTCCTTTAGAATTTTGCCTCTGTGTTCCCTGTGTGTCGTGGAAGGCAACCAGAAGGGTTAGAAACCCTTCCCTTCCTGTATTTCATTTTTTTTTTAAAAGATGATACAGTAGTAAGACCATGGGTTGGTGAGAGGACAAGATACAGTAGCAAGACCATGGGCTGGTAAGAGGACAAGAACTTGGGAAGGAGTATGGGAAAGTGCAAGGAAGTGAGCTCTACACTGATGTGGGTAGAATGAAAGTGGATAACAAGAGATGTGTGATTTTTATTGCTTATGCATCTGGTCATAAAAAGCAGATGAGTGTGTCTGCAGTTTTGATGCAAGAAACCAGGTATTTGTGATGTGTGATTTAGATGTGAAGGTGAGTGATTTAGTAGTTAGGGTTTAACTGGGAGGCATGGGGTATTCAGGAAAGTGAATGGAAATGGTGAACAGCTTATGGAGGTATGTGCTTAAAAAGGACTGATGAGTGGTAATACCTGGTTTAAAAAGGAGTGATGTTACACAAGTATACATATGTGAGTTGAATAGATGGTCATTGGGCATTATTGGAATACATATTGATTGATTGGCATATAAAAGAGAGGCTTTTGAATGTAAGTGTGCTTAGAGGGGCAGATGGTGAGACGTCTGATGACTACCTTGTGGAGGTGTGGTTGATGGTACATAGATGTTTTTGGAAAATGGGAAAGATTAATTGGTGAAAAGGGAGTGGTGAAAGTGAGTGAGTTTGGAAAAGAGACTTTTTTGAAGAAATTTTAGGAGAGATTGAGTGTAGAATGACCAAAGGTGAATGTAAATGAAACTGGAGAGTGGGTGAGGAATGGAAGGTATTTAGGGAAGCAGTGCTGGCACGTATGGGAGATGCATTTGGCTTCTGAAAGGTGGTTGATAGGCAGATTAAAAAGAGTAATGAGTGGTCAGATGAAAAAGTGAAATTGCTAGTGAAAGAGAAAAGACAAGTGGTTTAGTGATACTTACAGGGGAGGTGTGCAAAAGACTGGGAAATATATTACAATGTGGTATAAGGTCAAGAGGAAGGTGCAAGGGTTGGAAAACCAGACCATGAGGAGCCAAACGAGGATTTAGGTAGACCTTATAGTTTTAACTTAACTTTTTTCTTTTTTCTTTACTTTCATGAGGATTATAGTGACAAATGTGTGAACTGATAATCATTATGATAAGGTAATATTATTATTGCTATCTTGATAAAAGTAAGGCCAGAAGAAGATGTATGAGGATTTATCTTTGAAGAGTCAGTCCTGTTTCTGATTCTATGCCACTAAAGTAGGAAAGGCAAGCATATCTTTTAAAACGAAAAAAGCTTAATATCATTGTGTATAGGATGATATGTATTTTCTTTTAAATAAGGTTTGATTTTGTATCTAACAGGTGTATTGGAAACCTTGGTGGAGAAGCATTTCCCTGCACCTGACCGGAGTCGCATTAATAAGATCTTAGGAATTTCTGAAACAAGTAAAGAGTTTAAAGATATAATAGATGAAGTAACTGGAAAGTCATCCAAAAGAAAGCCAGGTATGTTATATTTCCAGTATTCAGCAAAACTTGGAACACAGATTTGACAGCCGTATCAGGTTAGTTTACCTGGAGAGTAGGATTGTAAGTCAAAATACTTTATCACTTGTATATCTTGCCCTCCAGACATCCACACATCATGGTATCAGACAATTGGTGCCCATGAACAATTCCAAATGAGCATTTGGTCATTCACTTTTTAATTGGGGTTTCACAGATAATAGTAAATCTTGATTGCCACAAAGATTCTGGTAATTGATTCTGTGATTAGGGTTTCGCTGATATAGGAAATTCTTGATTCCCAGCAAGATTCTGGTAATTGATTCCTTAATTGGGGTTTGACAGAAAAAGGAAAGGATTCTGTTAATTGACCCTGCAATTGGGCTAGTCTAGCTGTTTAAGTGTTTACTTTATTAATGTTAATCTTTTTCTCAAGACATCAGTGTGTCATACAAGCACATTAACTCCCCTATAGCTACTTGTATTCCCTCATCCCTTATCTCTCATCTTTCCTTCACTTAAACACTAAAGAGGCATGAGAATCTATTTGATATAAAGCTTATCAGTTGCTTCCTTTCACATTTATTTTGGACTATCATCTGCTTATAGACATCCATCTAATATGGGCATCAGTATTGCTAAACTGAGAATTGCTAATCATTACCCTACTGGCTACATCTTCCTGTAACTGCAAAACTTTTCATAAATGATTTGGAGTCCTGCCCTCCATATGCTTAAAGCTGTATGAACATAAGTAAGGGATTACAGATAACTGAAGTGGATTCTTCATACAAAAGGAATTCAAACAGCAACAGACCATTGGGTCCTTTCAGGACTGTTTCTGATTTTAGATGTCAGAAACTTACAGATAGTTATGCTAAGATTAAACCTGCAAACTTTTCATGTAACTAAGGAGGCACAAATAGTGTCAGAACCATTTACTATCAGTAGAACTTGCAAGAACAAATGCAAACTCCAAATATTGTCATTATGAATCTAATAATCGAAAGAAATTGAAAACTTGCTTTCCTTCCTCACTGCAATGAACCACAAAACCTACACCAATCAGTTCTAACCATATCATGTAGCTCCCACTCATGAAGCATTCCTGACTCATTCCAATGAAATCTCCACTTCCAAAGAAAACACAAATGTTTTCATAGGATGCTACTCAAACATTTTCACAAGTCAGCTTCACACCTAAGCAGGAAAGTCATGAAAAACCTACACAGTATTCATCCAGAAATTATCAGCCACCCACACTTCACTCCCACTGATTCAAGGAATACAGCTGAAACTTTATAGAACTCTCCTGTTACAGGTCTTGAGAATGAATTAAACTTTCACTTGAGACATTTTGGTCCATTCGTATTGTAAGCATTTACAGATATCTTCAACCACTCCTGTTTACACCACAAAATTCCTAACAACTAGAAACTTGCCAACGTAAGTAATACTAATTGTAAAATCCTTCAAGCCACCCTATATCACATCTATCCTCAGTATCCAAAAATTGTGAAAAACTGATCCAGAACATAATCAAAGAAAACACCCACTTTCACTGACACAGCATGGCTTTAGATCCAATTCCACTACTACAGTGCACAGTGACCTCACACATCACCTTGGTGGCTTCACCCAACTACAGTACTAGGGGTAAAAGGCATCATCAAAGCGATATGATATGTATCTATAGGCAGTTATGTTATCCTAAGTGGTTTATGGATACAGCTTAGTGGAAAGCTAGGAAGACATTTAATGCATCTAGTAACAGGGGTTGCGATACTGTTTCCTGTGGGACAGGGTAGTGCCAGGAATGGATGAAGGCAAGCAAGTATGAATGTGTACATGTGTATATACATATATGTCTCTGTATGTGTACATATATGTGTGTGTGTGTGTGTGTGTGTGTATGGGCATTTATGTATATATATGTGTGTGGGTGGATGGGCCATTCTTCTCCTGTTTCTGGGTGCTACCTCGCTGACATGGGAAACGGCTATCAAGTATGATTAATAAATATGGATAGTAACAAAAATGTAGAAAATGATGATAGGTCTAAATTTTTGGTGTTGCCCAATTCTCCTGTCTTAGCTAATGTAAGACAGGTACTGAAAAACAGTTCTTTTAACATCGCCTTTCAGTACAATAACACTATCAGTAAGACCTTAATTAAAAGTATGCCAAATTATCTGAAAATTGGGAGTGTTCACATCGTTAAATGTAAGTCCTGTAAAGATTTATACATTGGCCAGACCAGTAAAACAGTAACTGAGAGGTGCTATTGGCACCGCCTTTCATTATGAAGGGACGACCTCAAAAATGCCATCACTAAACACTGTCATGAAAATGATCACCCTGTAGACCTTAACAACCCAATAACATTGTACCCCTCTTGTAATTATGCTTCCCATAATGTCATTGAATCTGCCATGATTGCTAATATTAAGAACTTTAATTTTTTCCCCAGATAACTTTAAAGTGCATCCTATTACCAACCAAATCATTATGAAAGAGCTATCAAGAAATGAAAACATTAGAAAAATAGTTGAACACACATCTTGTTACTCAGTCCCATCAGCCCCACACATCCCCCTTAACCACAAGGCACATGCCACTTTTCCTTTAACGGTTAGGCCTGTGTGTAGTCGAGAATGGCAAGGGAAAGATGGAATTTGTGTGTTGATGTTGCGATTTCCTCAATCATTCTCTCCATGTGTCCAAACCATTTCGGCATAACCTCTTTGCTTTCTCAGCCACTTTTTTTATTTCCACACATCTCTCTTACCCTTTCATTACTTAATCAAACCACCTCACACCACATATTGTCCTCAGACGTTTCATTTCCAACACATCCACCCTCCTCCGTATAACCCTATCTATAGTCCATGCCTTGCACCCAAATAATATTGTTCGAACTATCATTCCCTCAAACATACCCGTTTTTGCTCTTCGAGATAGCACTCTCTCCCTCCACACACCTTTCATCGCTCCCAGAACCTTCAACCCCTCCCCCATCCTGTGACTGACTTCTGCTTCAGTGGTTCCACTTGCTGTTAAGTCCATTCCCAGATATCTAAAACAATTCACTTTCTTCAATTTTTCTTCATTCAGACTTACATCCCAGTCAACTTTTTTCTCAGCCCTACTGAACCTAATAACCTTGCTCTAATTCACATTTACTCTCAACTTTCTCCTTTCACACTTTTCCAAACTCAGTCACCAACTTCTGCAATTTCTCACTCGAATCAGCCACTAATACTGTATCATTCGTGAACAACAACTGACTCACTTCCCAGACCCTCTCAACCCCAACAGACTGCATACTGGCCCCCCTCTCTCCAAAACCACCCCAAACAAATTAAATAGCCATGGAGGCATTACACACCCCTTTCTGTTTGGAAAAGTGTGTGAAAGGAGAAAATTGAGAGTGAACGGGAAGGTTAGTCAGTTTCAGCAGGGGTGAAGGATAAGTTAGTTGGGATGTAAGTTTGAACAGAGAAAAATTGGAGGAAGTGAAGTGAATGGAGAAAAATTGAAGGAAGTGAAGTGTTTTAGATATCTGAGAATGGACTTATCAGGGAATGGAACCATGTTAGTGAGTCATTGTATGGGGGAGAGGGCGAAGGATGTGTGGAAAGAGAGAATGTTACCTCTGAGAGCAAAATTGGGTATGTTTGAAGGAATGGTACTTCCAACAATATTATATGGTTGCTAGGCATGGGCTATGGATAGGGTTGTATGAGGAGGATGGATGTGTTGGAAATGAAATATTTGAGGACAATATGTGGTTTGAGGTTGTTTGATTGAGTACAAAATGAAAAAGTAAGAGATATGTGTGTTGATAAAAGAGTATGGTTGAGAGAGCAGAAGAGGATGTGTTGAAATAGTTTGGACATAGGGAGAGAATGAGTGAGGAAAGGTTAACAAAGAGGATGCATGTGTCAGAGAAGGAGAAGCAGGAGACCAAGTTGGAGTTGGAAGGATTGAGTGGAAAAGATTTTGAGCGATCAGGGCCTGAACATGCAGGAGGGTGAGAGGTGTGCAAGGAATAGAATGAATTGGAATAATGTGGCATACTGGGGTCGACATGCTGTCAGTGGACTGAACCAGGGCATGTGAAACTTCTGGAGTAAAACATAGAAAGGTTCATGGGGCCTTGATGTGGATAGGGAGCTGTGAATTCGATGCATTACGTGACAACTAGAGTGTGAACGAATGTGGCTTTTTTTTTTTCTTGGTGCTACCTCGCTGATGCATGGGGTGGCGATGCTGTTCCCTGTGGGGTGGAGTGACGCTGGGCATGGAGAAGACAAGCAAGGATGAATATGTACATGTCTGTATATGTATATGTCAGTGTATGTGTGTTTACATGTATGTATATGTTGATATGTATATGTGTGTGTATGTGCATGTATGTACATATATGTGTATACGAGTGGATGGGTCTTTCTTCGTCTGTTTCCTGGCGCAACCTTGCTGACATGGGAAAAGGCAATCAAGTATGCAGTCTGTTGTGGATGAGAGAGCTTGGGAAGTGGGTCAGTTGTTGTTCGCTGATGATACAGCGCTGGTG
>JAUUDZ010448188.1:0-12770 GCA_032361705.1 Panulirus versicolor
TCAAAGGAGTGGCCACAGTGATAGAGTCTCTATAACCAGTGAACTCCACTGCTGCTTCTTAGTCTATAATACCTCATCCTTAATAGGCCTGCTACTTCTACCTAATGACCCTGCCTAAAAAGTTCCTGCCCACTACTCCCTATCGCTTCTGTCATTTTGCCAAAATGCGGGGCTAGAGCAAAGTGCTTACCACAGGAAAATCTAGAATTACGAAGAACGAGCCAAGTGAGTTAAGTGTTATGTGTGACAAAGAGAAGTTGTTTGCTTGTGAACAGAATACCAATAGTCCACATGCAGGTGAAGCAGAAAGAAAAGACAGCTATCTGGGTCAGAGGAGTGTAACCTGACAATTAAGAGCTAGCTCACTATGCAGCTGTCACAAACTCTCCCAATACCCAGCCAGTAAATACTGGTAATATACCTCCCTGGTTGTTGGCTGCCTACCAACTAGTACCTATACTCTTATTTCAAACATAGGCATTGTGCTATTAATGAAAACCATGAATATACCTAAAAATATTACACCTTTCATACTACTTACAAATTTGAGGAGACTGTGGCTGGCATGTTTCTCTGGAAACATTCTAAGTATTTACATATCACCTGTATCAAAGTTCTTTATTACCCTTAGATTACACAGACAAAATAAGATACAACTGTAATGCAATTTCTTCAAAAGGAATAAGTTCACTGGAGGCACCTCCTTTTCCTTTTTAAATAATTTGCCACAAAAATCATGCTGTAAGTCATAAATCTGTTCCTGACTCTGACATAATGGGTCTATGAAGTAGTTTGTGATCTCAGAGATGCTAAAATATTGGGTGATGTAAAACAAAAAATTTAATACCTGTCAATGAGAAATCCCCCAAGAAAGCAGAGAATCACATTTGGCCAAGAGTAGAGGCCATATAGACTAGCAAACTGAGTGGTGCTGACTTTCATATCATCCATGATATGATCTTGCAATGATCCAGGGGTGTCATAACAAAAGTATGAGCCTGAAACAGATAGATTCTCAAATAAAAAACTTTCCCCAATCAAGTGTACATGTCAAAGTTCATCATCCTTCATTGTATACAATAATGAATACCATAACATTTTGTTATTTCTTTCTTGTAGAACAAGATGGCAAATGCTGAAACTGCCCATATCATTCTAGTTACTTCCAATTCGTAAGATTCCAGCCACTAAAATATCATATCCATAATGAATGACTAGTTGCACTATAGGAAGTAAGAATATGACTGAAGAGAAAGATTACATCCTAAAAATTAAACAGAAAAAAAAGGGTAAAAGTAGGAGGGTACATGTAAACACAAAATAATGAAAAAAATCGGTTAGGGATTGAGACTGTAGTAGATTTTGAAGTAAGGATGCAGGATTAATGTGACCAAACAAAAGAACTATCAATAAGAGGAAGGAAAATCTTTTTAAATTCCTAGGAAGTGTTGTCTCAAACAAATGACATTAGTCAGTGTATAATATAATCATAGAATAATGATTACCTTTTATGACAAGGCAACTATATGTCAGATATTAACTTCCCTTCATTTTTCATTTATATGAGATGCTCATTCATACTAAACCCAGCTCAAAGAGAAAATATAATCATGGCAACTATGTAGATATGAACAAGTCATTCAAAAAACAGACTGAGAAAAAATGGATTTATAATGTTCCATAACTACAGATTAATGATACAGAAAGTCTGTGAAATCTACAATGAAGCAGTCATAAGGATCATGGGATGCAAACATAAGAGAAAGGTAAAAAATGAGAGATAATATTCAATAAAAAAATGACAAAAAGCAAGACTTAAGAGATCGCCTATGATGTATGCAGTATACAGAAAACACTGTAGCAAGCACCAACTGAAAGATGGAAAAGATCATGAAACAAGTATTGCACAATAGGCAGAGGAGCCAAATGAATGTGAAAAAAAGTATTGTATTGTGTAAAGAGAAAAAGACATTAAAAACTTTTCAATAAGTTCATATCACAGGGTATCTTTAAAAACAGTAGCAGGGCAATTCCTTCAGTAGTCTCCCAGTACTGTGTAGCAAAAACCTCCTTGTCTTATGAAACTAGGCCTTCTGATGCCCTCTTTGGTATAGCAATGTGAATTATAGTACTTCTTGAGAGCTTTATCATTATGATAATTATCATTCATCACCATGCACATAAATGGGCTCTGAAAATTTGCCATAGTGGTGAAATTTCCTTAAAAGATCCCCTGTCATGTGGAACAAATCACTGACTACTGAGCAGCTAATGATATTAAGAAATTAAGAGGGAACTAATGAAGATTAGGAAATATGTAAGGAGTTGATTTCTAAGTATTTCAACAGTAGAGGTCATTACTGCCTCTCTTTTCCTTATTTCTACATAAGTAACATCACCAAAAATTGTCAACAGCTTTATACAATGAACTTACCAAAACTAAGGAAGCACATGAACAACAAGGCAATAAATCGGTATGGTCCCCGACTTGGGTTGCAGCAAGCTGATGCCCCACATCCATGAACCTCCACTTCTGCTTCATTCTGTTAAAATACATATGTGAATGTTTTTCTGTTTCACTAAATCATAGAACCTTTTATGCCTTTCAAGCATTAAATTACGCACAGTGCATTGTATATTCATATTCTACTGCCTAACACCCCTTCCATTCACCAATTTTCTTAGATGCAGGCTAAGGGAAGTCTTTTCATCACCTCACCCAGATATCTTTTATCAAACCAATCTAGTTATACTACCTGTACAATTAACATTAAAAAGTTACTCTATTGCCTTTACTTTCTACATTTTGGAAATAGAAACCTATTAAAGTTATACCTTAGTTTCTTGATATTACCATAATGTATGTTCTTTTTTACAGAAATATGGTTCTACTGACAATTCCAGTAAACTGATTTAATGTAGGATGGATAAGAGTAGCAAATTCAAGTACAAATTCACCTGTATAGTAACACTGAAAATTTTGAGAACATACATATACATCACCCTCTACAATGTGTGAGTAAATGTATATACTTGGGTAAAATAATGTAAAGGATTAAGTAGGGAAGGGCTTAAAGGCATAGGGGAAATAAGGTTCTATGAGGTAAAAAAAATATCTAACCTGCACAACAGTAACACCAAAATCCACTAATCCTTCACATTACTTATATGAAATCTTGTTGTATTTCAGGCTATACTAAGATTGCGTACACTATAGACAATAATTTGACCTGTACTGGTAGGAATACCACCCCCACATCCCTTCACCATCATTAACAGGAGCGAGTACCTCTGGGTTGTCTTCAGCACCATCAGGATGCTGGTGATGGCCCAACCCGACATCATCTTCAACAGGTGTCAGCCTCTCCTCTCCCACGAAAGCACCATTGTCTGTCCCACCTTCCTCCACCATTCTCCCTTCTTATCTCAGCGACGTCTGATATAATCCGTGATGGACTGCATGACACATATCCAACCTCAGTACTGGGAAACCCACCCACATGACTGGCTGTACTCCGAGACACATGCCAAATTCAGGATTTCACGTCATTTTTTTTTTTTCCATGTCCTAATATATGTACCTAAAGATGACCGTGGCAAGCAACCAACCAGTCCAATTCATATTTCCTTTTCGGTTCTTCATTGTCTGCTTTGTTTGGCTACTCTTTGATCATAATGACCAATTGAATCTGGTTTCGGAATTCGGATTCAGATTTCCTAGTGGTCTCGAACAGGTATCAGGCTCGTGATATTTTTATTATTCACACCATTATGTCTTTTTTGGCCTGTAGTCGCCGCATGTTAAGACAGTGACCAACTAGCAAACCAATAAAACTATGTATTCTTTAAAAAACACCAACGGGACAATTCTGCCTAATCCCTGTACAACATTTGATTACATTCTCTGAATCAAGCAATTCTCGTAGATGAAACAGATTCATATTAAATTCTTAGCGAGTAATTGCCTCAAGAAAACTCATGAACTAAAGTTTATATAATATCAGAGCTGGTAATGACATGACTATTAAGAAAGAGTGCTCATATGCAGCAACTTTATCCTAAACAAAATATCTTCACATGAGCTGTACCATCTTATAATCTTGCTCATGTGGCTTAAGATATCAGAACAAGGTGGTATTTTGAGAGGCTCTGTACTGCATATTCAACACTAGTTCAACGACATACAAATTATCTTTTGAGAATAATGACTGAAAAGTTAGAATAAAGAAAATAAATCTTAAGACGAAAACTTAAAGACGTGATTATAGAATTCCCCATAAACTTTTTTTTTCCCTGTAAGTTTATCTTCAGAAATCTGAAAAATTGCACCCGAATCAAGAGTTTCGGTTGGCATGCGACCCCGGGTAACTGCACGAACCCTCGACAATTTTCGATTTGATAAACAACTTCAACAAGACATTCATGTTTAGTGTTCCTGGGTGTTAACAGTCTTGGAGGACGCTGGGTGCAGTAATCCGATGTAGATTGGCTTTTAAGCAAACTGCCAGGTCAAACCTTGAGATTCAGATAGCGATAAGGTTGTCAAGATGAATTCTGCAAGTAAAGTATGTATACAGTCATTTGTGATTAATGGTTCTCTAGATGATTTAGTATGATGATATTCGAATGTTTTTTTTAATGATCTTGCATTAATTTGAAATGTATCATGGTTTAGCTCCGCAACTCACATAGCTTTGTAATACGAATTATATATTTTTTTGCGATGGTGTGTGTGTCGAAAACAGAGTAAGAGTGGACCCAAGTGTTATTAGTGCCCCAAAGGACAGTTGCTGCATACTTAAAGTTACTGATCGTAGGCTTAAGCCTCTGTGGTCATATATGAACATGTCGGTGAGTTTGAAGGCTGTATTTGGGTAGACTTTGTCCTAGATTATTATTATACACGTTTTAGCATGAGGTGACTGTTCCATGTGGCGACTGTCTTAGAGGTGCTTGTAGCACTTTGACTCCTGGTAGCTGTTGCATTATCTCCACTTGATGTGTAGCATTATTTCTTGCTTCAATTAATGAATAAGTCATTAATGGGGAAGGCCATGAAGCTCAGATTTGGGGTTAAAAGAAGTAAAAGTTTGGTGAAAAAGCCTAAGAATCAACAGTATCTAGTTTGTCATAGCTGGACATATACAAATATTCTTATCTGTTTTGTCAGGTGTATTGGTCTTCATGCGCTTATAGATGAAATCAGTCTTGTGATCAGTTCTATATAGATAAGAGAGTGAGTGGTTTGTAAACATAAGAATAGTTTAAACAATTCCAGCAATCAACAGAACTTGTGAGAACTACCCCTAACTTTCCTTAACAGCTCAGATTAATGCTGACTATAAGTATTAATCAAAATATATGATTGATGCTGTATTTTCATTTACTTTAAACTGCATTGTGATGTATGTGCACTGGTAGCATATTTATTATTGAAATCCCTTCTTGCATTTAAACAGTGCCAAGCAAGTATGAGTAAATGCAGACATATTTTTCAAATAACATGTTGGGGAAGCTAGGTGAGGTTTTTGCTGTTTATGCTAATTTCTAGGTATATTTTACTAACTTTTGATTTTTTCGTTTTTTTTTTTCAAAGCTTCTTAGTGCTCTATAATATTGACATATTTAGTGTTGAAGAGTAATAAATAATGCTTGATTTCCCTTACTGCTGCTTCTGCTTTTTTTTTTTTTTCTTATCCTCCACACTTGTCACAAGCATTGCAAAACAGTTTCATTCATACTTCCAAACTTATAGTGTGGCAGATCAAGATTGAATCAGTACTTTATTGTGTCTGTGACTTATCTCTATGGCATACCTATGTGAGTGAGACAGTAAGGGCCTAATTGCTACTTGTGGGTCATAAGACAACTTGGTCAACACTTGTTTGTGGTGCTCCAGAGATGATTGTGCATTAATGATTGAAGGAATAGGTACTAGTTGACACATGGATTTAGATTTATTTTTGCAGTTCTGGAAATCTAATCCTGGAATATTTGAGTTTATATTGCAGTGGTTGTATTGTATGGAGGATTAGAGAGAAATGGAAAATTTTTAGATAGAAATTAGAAATGAAGATTAGGGAGAATGTCGACTCTAAACTCTTTTCACTCATCTTTCCACTATTTTGGGGAGATCCAAGACTTCTAGCTTTTCCTTGTAACTCAGTGTTGAATTCTAGTGCCATCTTTGTTGTTCTATACTTCCTATATTGGCTTTTTGTTCTTTATTAATTGCAGTGATCAGACCTAAAAAGAAAATATTCCTTTTTTTTTATTTTTGCCTTATATATTATGTGGACAGCTTGCTGAATGTTTCCTTATCCATGAACTTGAATGTACTTCTGATAATTGTTAATGGCTGATAATTGTTAGTGGACAATTGATCTTAACTATTCTCGTAAGGTGGGATTTTGGAAACAGGTGAGAGGCTACGTCTATTCCCAAGTCTGAATGATAATAGATTCCTGTCGTTTAGTTTCTTCTAGACAATATTTATACTAAGGTCTTCTTTCATTGCAACTTATTCTCATTACTTTATATTTGGTTGGGTTAAACTTATCATGTATCAGATCAACTTTGAAATCTTTCAAGTTCCTCATGTAACTTGATGTAATCGTCCATGCTTTTCACTTTTGTAATAACCTTTGCATCATCTCGTAACATTCACATCATCTGCAATCATGTTCACATAGAAGTCTGTACACCCTGGTGAGTCATTCACATAGATCAGTAAGAGTAATGGTCCCAGAACAGAACTTTGCAGAACTCCAAGAGTGACTTCAGCCATTGAGAAGGCTCCTCAAGCTTCCAACCTTTGTTCCCTTCCACTAAGATGCTCTTCTGTTGATCAAACGAGTCACCACTTGTTTTTGCTTGATGATTTAGGTTCTTAATCACCCTCCCATGTGGTACGATGGTAGATGTATGGGTAGACCAGATATAATCCATCCACCCAACCTTTGAGCTCACTCTCTTGTAGAAATGTACAAGGTCATTGTGCATGACCTCCTCTCCCTGAAACCATGTTGCCTCTCATGAAGGTAATTTCCCATCTGCAGAAAGTCAGTCATTTGCTTTCTAATTATCTTTTCTAGTACCTTACAGACCACACTTCTTAAGGGGGACTGGTCTGTGTGAGTCAGACCAACTTTGGAATCTTTCAAGTTCCCCATGTAACTTGATGATTACCGTATTACCAGTGTGCACCTCCCTGGAAGGGAGTTTTTCACTTATGTGTGTATGATGTGTATGGGTAAGAGGCATAATCTCCCATTTTGTTCTGAATTAACTGAATTTTGATGTTTATTACAATATGAAACATATTTGTTGTCCAAAATCACTACAGGTTATCAGTGTTCTACTTTCACGTTAGGTGGGCGAGATTTTCTTGGCTGCTGGGACAGCTTTCAACAAACTTGCAGAACTCACAATGCAACTGCACCCAACAGCTGAACAGTCACCTGCAGGGTAAGCGAAAGTTATGTTGCTTTTAGATAGGATGTAAGTTTACCAGTTCCTTCATATCATGCCATTTACCACAAAATGGAAGTCCCAGATGATACAGCAAAACACATCCCTGTTCTTGAGTGGATACTATATCCATCATTCAATGTTGGGAAAGAAATCCTATTTCATTATTATTTAGGGTTTACATTTTTTGACCAAAGAAACTTCATAAATTTGTATGGATGACTGGTTGAGAGGTTAAGGAGCATATCTTCACCATTTTGGCATACTGTTTCATTGACAATTGTGTGGTGGCTTGGCATACTACCAATAAAGAGAAATTATTAGTTGCATGAACTTCGTTCATCAGAGGCATCTTTGTTTTGAAGATGAATCAGGAAAAATACAGGGAGGAGTATGAAAGGAAGGTAACTGAAAGCTTAGTTGGAATGCAGTGAATGTAGGAATGCAGATGTGTGAATGAGGTATTTAAAATGTAAAGGTTGTAGAATCAGTAGATGGATACAAGGTGGTGAGATACTGGAATATAAAGGGAAATGCATGGTGGACAGAAGAGATTAGAAATGCTGTGGAAGAGAAGAAAAAGGTATATAGTAGATTGCTTAAAAGGAATGTATCAATGGAATTTCAGCAAAGGAATAGGGAAGAATACAAAATATGTAAGTGGAATGTTAAGAAGCTGATAGAGGAAAGCAGAGTTGATGAAGATTTTGGAAGAAAGTTAAGTTAAAAGTTTCGGGATAATAAGAAACTATACTGGAAGGAGGTGAAAAAGGAAAGGTGGATGTAAGAGTGGAAATGTTGATGTGAGAAGTAAGGAAGGGGAATTGCTGAATCAAAAAGAGGAAGTAAAGCAAGATGGAAAGAGTATTTTGAAGAACTGATGAATGTGGGAGAAGGGGAGGCAGCAGTTTTTACATTCATGGGTATGGAGGAGGGAAGGAAGAGGATACAAGTGGAGAGGATTGTAGCAAAAAGGAAGGTAAGAAGGGCAGTGATGAGGCTGAAGGTAGGATAGGCACCTGGAGTGGATGGGATAATGGCTGAAATGCTGAAGTATGGAGGACTAAGTGTGATCGAGTGGATGCATCTTATAATTTAGTATGGAAACAAAAGTTTGTGTCTGAGGATTGGGTGAAAGCTATCATTGTTAGTTTATTCAAAGGAAAAGGTGCTAAGGATGTATGTAGTAGTTATTGGGGAATAAGTCTGTTAAGTATACCAGGAAAAGTGTATGCAAGAATATTAAATGACAGAGTGATGGAAGTGACTGAATGCAGAATAAGTGAAGAGCAAAGGGGCTTTAGGAAAGGTAGGGGACGTGTAGAACAGATTTTTGTAATAGAGATGACTATGGAAAATTATTTAGTGAAAGGTAAGGAGTTGCATGCAGCTTTTATAGATTTGGAGAAAGCATACAACAGAGTCAAGTGAAATTCTTTTTGGGATGTGTTAAGGACATATGGTATAGGGGGACAACTGTTGGATGGTATAACAGCCTTCTATAAAGGAGCAAATACATGTGTAAGAGTGGATGGAGAGCTGAGCGAAAGTTCTTGGATACATGTAGGTTTGAGGCAGGGCTGTGTGATGTCACCATGGCTTTTTGATATGTATATGTATTGATGGAGTGATAAGAGAGATGAAAACAAAACTAGGGAAAAGGGGTGCAGAGATGGAGTGTGGTACTGAGATATGGTGGCTACTGGCAAATCTGTTTGAGGATAATGATGTATTGTTTGCTGAGAGTGAAGAGGAGCTGCAGAAGACTGTAAGGGTTTTATGATGTGTGTAAGTACAGGTGATTGAGGGCAAATGGAAGTAAAAGTAATGGTATTTGAAAGGAAACAAGAGTGAAAGTATAGATTTTGTAAAACCATCAAGAGTGAAAGAAGAAAGCGGACTAAATTTTTGCTTTAGATATGAGGGAGAAAGACTGGATGAAGTGAACGAATGTAAGTATTTAGGAGCTGTCTTGAGTAAGTTTGAGCATTGAAAGGGACAGAGCAGTACATGGTTCTTTTATAGAATAATGAAGGGTAGAGGTGTAAGCATGGAAGTGAAGATAAGATCAAGAGACAGCATAGTCCTCCCAACCCTGATCTATTTGGTTGAAATACAGAAATGGAATGAGTCAAAAAGGTCAAGAATCTAGGCTGTGGAAATGAGCTCTTTGAGAGAAGCATGTGGTGCAACTATATGGAATGACAAAACATAAAAGGGGAAACAGAAGAAGGAGTCAAGCGGGGAGTGCTCATCCTCCTCGAAGGCTCAGATTGGGGTGTCTAAATGTGTGTGGATGTAACCAAGACGACAAGAAAGGAGAGATAGGTAGTATGCTTGAGGAAAGAAGCTTGGATGTTTTGGCTCTGAGTGAAACAAACCTCAGGGGTAAAGGGGAAGAATGGTTCGGGAAAGTCTTGGGAGTAAAGTCAGGGGTTAGTGAGAGGGCAAGAGCTAAGGAAGGAGTAGCACTACTCCTGAAGCAGAAGTTGTGTAAGAGTGTGTGACAGAGTGTAAGGAAGTAAATTCTTGATTATTGTGGGTAAAATTGAGAGTGGATGGAGAGAGGTGGATGATTATTGGTATTCATGCACCTGGTCATGAGAGGAAAGATCATGAGAGGCAAGTGTTTTGGGAGCAGCTGAATGTGTCAGCAGTTTTGGTGCACAAGACCGAGTATTTGTGTTGGGTAATTTGAATACAAAGAAGAGTAAAGTGGCAGTTGAGGGTATAACTGGGGCACATTCAGTATTATGAATGGAAATGGTGAGCAGCTTGTGGAGTTGACTGGTGACTGGGATCACCTGGTTTAAAAAGGGAAATATATACAAGTAAACGAGTTTGGGTAGTATTGATGGTCAGCGGGCATTATTAGATTACATATTATTTCATTGGCTTGTACAAGAGAGAATTTTGGATGTAAAGTGCTGAAAGGAGCTGCTGGTGGGATGCCTGATCATTATCGTGTGCAGGCGAGAGTTAATGAAAAAAGGGAGAGGGCGAGGAATTGGGATGTATTAGGAAAGAAGTGATGGCATGTGAGAGAGATGGATGTGGTATGCGAAAGGTGGTAGGTGAGCAGATTAGGAAGGGTCGTGAGTGGTGGGATGAAGAAGTAAAGTTGCCAGTGAAAGAGAACAGAGAGTAGTTTGGTAGGTACTTACAGTGAAGGAATGCAGATGATTGGGGTATGTATAAGAGAAAGCAGCAGGAGGTCAAGAGGAAGGTGCAGGTATTGAAAAAGAGGACAAATAAGAGTCAGGGTGAGTGAGTATTAGTACTCTTTAGGGAGAATAGCTTGATGTCTAGGAAGACGGTTAATGTGCGAAAAATAAGGGAAGAAATAGGAACATCATTGAAGGTGGCAATTAGCGAAGAGGAGATAGAGTTAGTATTTTGAAGGCGTGTTGAACGTGTATGATGATAGAGTGGCAAATGTAGGGCGTTTGGGTCGGGTTGGTATGCGAAGTGAGAGAGCCAAGGAGAGTGGTTTGGTGAAAAGAGAAGTGGTGAAAGTCTTGCAGAAGATAAAATGTGGCAAGTCGGCTGGAGTGGATCGTATTGCTGTTATATTTACTAAGAAAGGGGATGACTGTGTTGTTGATTCGTTAGTAAAGATTTTCAGTGTGTGGATAGATCATGGTGAGGAGCTTCAGGATTGGGAAAATGCATGAATAGTGCCACTGTATTTAGGCAAGGGGGATAGAGGTGACTGTTCAAACTAAAGAAGTATACGTTTGTTGGGTATACCTGGTAAGCTGTATGGGAGTGTATGGATTTAGAGGGCAAAGGAATGTACAGAGCATCAGATTGGGGAGGAGCATTATGTTTCCAGAAGTGGTAGAGGATGCGTGGATCAGTTGTTTGTTTTAAAGAATGTGTGCGAGAGATATTTAGGGAAACAGATGGATTTCTATGCAGGTTGATAGAGATGCCTTGTGGATGGTCTTAAGAATATACGGTGTGGGAGGAAAGCTGCTAGAAGCTGTGAGAAATTTTGAATCCAGGGTGTAAGGCATGTGCACGAGTAGGAAGAGATGAGAGTGACTGATTCGCAGTGAAAGTCGGTCTACGGTAGGGTTGTGCGAATTCATCATGGTTGTTTAATATATTCAAGGATGGGGTAGTGAGGGAGGTAAATACGAGTGTCTTGGAGAGAGTGGCAAGTATGAAGTCTGTGGAGGATGAGAGGGCTTGAGAAGTGTCAGTTGTCTGCTGACGATACAGCACTGGTGGCAGATTCGAGTGAGAAGCTGGAGAAGTTTGTGACTGAGTCTGGAAGAGTGTGAAAGGAGGAATCTGAGAATAAATCAAGGTTATTATGTTCAGCAGGGTTGAGGAACAAGCAAGTTGGGGTGTGAATTAGATAGATGAAAAGTTGAGAAAGTGAGTGTTTTAGATACCTGGGAGTGAACATGGATGAGGAGTTGAAGGCTCTGGGAATGCTAGAGAATGTGTGAAACAGAAACTTATCTGAGAGGGCAAAAATGGGTATTTCCAAGGTATAGTAGTCCTTGCAATATAACATGAATGCGAGGTATGGGCTACTGATAGGGCTGTGACGAAGAAGGTGGATGTGCTGGAAATGAAGTGTGTTAGGACACTATATGGTGTGAGGTAAGTAATGAATGGGTAAGAGAGATGTGTGGTAATGAAAAAGTGTGGTTAAGAGAACTGAGGTTAAGACATATAGGGAAAATGAGTGAGGAGGTGTTGACAAAAAGGGTATGTGTGTCAGAGGTGAAGGGAACAAGAAGAACGGGGAAACCAAATTGGAGATTGAAGGATGTAATGAAAAGGATTTTGAGCGATAAGGGCCTGAACATGCAGGAGGGTGAAAGGCGTGCATGGAAAGAGTGAATTGGATCGATAATGTGTCAGTGGACTGAACCAGACACATTAATGTGAAACGTCTGGGGCAAACCATGGAAAGTTCTGTGGGGCCTGGTTGTGGATAGGTACCTTTGGTGTCGGTGCATTACACATGATAAAGTAGCAGACATAGGGTGTTTTGGTCGGGTTCGTGTGCAAAGCGATAGGGCAGGGAAAATAGCTTGGTTAAGATAGAAGAGGTAGTGAAAGCCTTGCGGAAGATGAAATCCGGCAAGTTGGCGGGTTTGGATAGCATTGCAGTAGAATTCATTAAGAAGGGGGGTGACAGTGTCGTTGATTGGTTGGTAAGGATACTCATTGTGTGTATGGATCATGGTGAAGTGCGTAAATATTGGCGGAATGCATGCATAGTTCCATTGTACAAAGGCAAAAGGGATAAAGGTGAGAGTTCAAATTACAGATGTATA
>JAUUDZ010448199.1:0-12770 GCA_032361705.1 Panulirus versicolor
AAGAGGTCACAGTGGTGCGCGTGATCTAGTATATGCAAAAAGCCACAGGGAAACGAAACACGATAAGTTCCCAGGTAACGCTTTTTTACAAATGGTGTCTTAGCTACGTCTCTTCCTTGTATATCAACTGGAGAGAGAGAGAGAGAGAGAGAGAGAGAGAGAGAGAGAGAGAGAGAGAGATCCAACTGTTGGAAGTGATAACCTAACCACGTGATGTGAGGCTGGAGCAAATCCAGGTGGTAGTGATGACCTAACCACGTGATGTGAGGCTGGAGCAACACCAGGTGGTAGTGATGACCTAACCAAGAGGTGTTAGTCTGAAGCTGCACCAGGTGGTAGTGATGACCTAACCAAGTGGTGTTAGTCTGAAGCAACACCAAGCGGTAGTGATGACCCTCGGGAGAGCCGTAACCGTCTGTCGCACTCACTAAGTGAACTCAACACCACTCACTTGTGCAGGAAAATAGTTGTGACTTGTAAAATTCCCATTTATATTCTGGAGGTTAATATTTATTGCCTTGTAATTCAGGAATGGATTTTTCATGGTTGCTGTAAATTGTGTAGAGCTTTCTCGTAAATCATCGACAGATCGTTCATTACAATAAGGAATTTATGCGGAATATATTACAAGTGAATGTGCTCTAAATTCTACTGTGGAGGCGAGCGGGCGTGATGTACGTCCGGGGTTATGAAGAGAGTGGCTCTGAATTTGGGTAAAAGTCCAGTATTCTTTTGTGGTCTGGAAGGAATAATGTTGTGAAATTTGAATAACGAGCAAATGCTGGAAAACTGAGTGTAAAGGTTATTCAAGAAGGTATTCAGGTTTTCTTGACATGTTTAGGGAAGTTGAGTTACGAGGGGTGTCAGCCTGACGACGTTTGAGAGATGAAGGGGCGTTAAACTGGGCGTTTAGGGTCAATCAGACATCCGTTTGATGCATCAGGAATAAATACAAAGGGGAATGTATGAGACTGAGATGAAAAAGGAGGAAGAATATTCTACAAGGTTGACTGATGATATGTATACCTGACAATGATAGAAAATTACTCAACCGATATTGGTTAATTTGTAAGTAGAGACTGAAGACTTTACTGTCATTGTTCATTGATGACAACTCTTCTGGAACGAAGGCAATTTGATCCAAGAAACCTAACTGCACTGGCCCTGGACTCTGGAAGTTCGATGTCGCTATCCCTGGATGCTGGAAACTTGATAACACTGGTTCTGAATACAGAAAATCTGATGACATTGGCCTTTGATGCTGGAAGCCTAATGACACTGGCCCTGGATGCTGGAGGTATGATAGTATTGACCCTGGAGGCTAGAAACCTGATGACACCGGCCCTGGATGCTGGAAGTCTGATGGCATTGTACGTAGATGCTAGAAGCCAGACGACAGTGGTCCTGGATGCTGAAAGTCTAATTTTGTTGGCGCTGGATACTGAAAGCCTGATGTGGCATTGATCCTGGATGCTGGAAACCTGGTAAAATTGGTCATGGATCTTATAAACCTGATGGCATTGGTTCTGGATGCTGGAAGTCTGATAATACTGATTACGGTTGCTGGAAGCCTACTGAAACTGAGTCTTAGATGCTCAAAAGCCTGATGGCATTTGTTCTGGATACTGGTAACCTGATGACAGTGGTCTTAGATGCCGGAAACTTGATGGCGTTTGTCCTGCTTGCTGGGAACCCAGTGAAACTAATCATGGATGCCAGAAGCCTGATGGCGTTGGCTCTGGATGCTGAAAACTTTTTGAAACTGGTTTTAGATGCTGAAAACCTGATGGCATTAGATCTGGATGCGAAGAACCAGATCAAACTAGTATTGGATGCAGGAAACCTCTTCACACTTGGCCTGAAGTGAGTTTAACTTTGGCGCAACCTGTCCCTCAACACGTGGGGATGACTTACACGTTACCTGGGGTCACCAGGGATAGGCAAGGCACCAATCTGAGGCTCGATGGAGGACACAAACCCAACTATTCTCAAAGCCAACGGCTCCTGAGGATTCTCATAGCCACTCCTGCGGGCGCGGCTGTGTGTGTGTGTGTGTGTGTGTGTGTGTGTGTGTGTCACTTCCATTCTCCTCCCCTGTTCCTCGACATCTCCGTCTTCATCATTCACCATTACTCTCTCTTTACCCTCCTCTTCACTGAGGCTCACCCTCACCGTCGTTTCTTCCTCCCACCCTCCCGTGTCGCAGTCCTCTCCCACTCCCCTTCCATCCCTATCACTTGGTGTCAGCGATGATAAATAACGTATTATCGCCACCCTCGCGTAAATCACACAAGTTGGCCAAATATAGATGGTGATGAATGGTTACTTCAGCGAGTCTGGCCTCGCCATCGTTTACCCACCTGCCACTTCAGTATTGCTTCCCAACACACACTCCCCACCTTAACCAGTCTACCATAATCCTCCAGTACCTTACCCCCTTCCTTTCTCTCTTCCCTTCTCATCTATATAACCCTCGGATGTGTATCAGACAGTTCTCTTCAATTCTCTATCCTTCTCTTGGCGTATTGCTCTGAGATTTAAATTGTGTTTATATATTGAATGTTTGTAGAAGCACTTTATTCTAAGTTTTTTCACCGCCACATTCAGGTCCTTCTAAATGTATTTTCTGTCGTCACTCACTTCCATCTGTCTCCCTCTGTGAACGATTAGGTGTTGAAGTCAAGTTGCAGTTGGGTGTCACATCAAACAGTAGTCAGATAACCACTACTGAAACTGAAATGATTTCATTTCGATGATGTCTGTAGGAGAGGAAAACAGCAGGTGATAATTCTAATAAGTATCTATTTCTTGAAAGGAGTGAGAGATCATAATGTAAAATGTCTCCATAGTGAAGAAATGGTAGGTGTTTGGGAATAAGGGACAAGGCAGTAGGAAAGGTGAACTGAAACTGAGAGTAGAGTAATGTGAGGGAAGAAACCTGGAGGTGCACAAATTGTGAATGACCAGATACGTACAGAGTGTGTAAGACTTGCACGAAGGAGTTCTTTTATAGGTAAGAACAGGCAAGACAACAGTAATATTTGGGCAATATTGATTAAATATACAATATATACAATATAGATTAAATTAGGATGAACTAAAGAATGAAGTTGTTTGCTACATATGTGGTGTCAATAAATCACTAAGAAACCGGATGGATGAAAAACATTTAAATGATAAGGATATAGATAACGTATGGTAAATGATAGGTTAGATAAGAAGATATACACCGGCACAGTTGAAGGTTCTTAACAAGGAGGAGACATATATTTCGAACGAGATGGATTGTTTCAACGAGAGAATTGATTAGGGCCTGAGGGGATGATGCTGATAAAGATGCTAAAGGAATGACTAGGGATCGAATGCAACGGAAGTATTTCGCGTGAGAGATGGTGTGAATGGAGACTGGTCTAGACGGATCAATTCAGTGAGAGAGGTAGAGGAGTAAGACGAACGTTCACAAGTGCACAAGTCCAATCTTTCTCTGACATGCTGGGCGTAGGCTGCGGAAGATTGTAGGGAACTTTAGAAGCCGTATGTTCCCTATCCATCCCATGGAACTGTGGTTGGACGTAATGATATAGTAGAGATACATACATATAGAGATACATATATACATACATGTATACATACACACATACATAAAATACGTATTGAGACATTATCTTATCTAGAATCATTCAACTGTCTCAGACTAACTTCCAAACTTGACCCCTTGCCTTACGCCTCAATGTTTGTTCGCTTTCCCTCTTCTATAGGTATTACTTTGGTTTTTTCTCCTGAGAGCTGGCTGCTTGTGTGCCCCCACCACTAGCTATACGACGCGATACTCTGCAAGCTGCTGCGTCACAAGATTATTGTGTGGCCATCGGCAACTCAAGGGTAGACCGTTTTGTTACCTGCTTCTTTTCCTACACGTCGAAGCTTTGGAACTCTCTACCTTCTCATGTCGTTCCCAATAACTATAACCTGGGACATTTCAAAAGACAGGTTTTTCACTTTTTGAAATTCGTAAATATATACTCCTTTGTCTTTTCTTCTTTCGTTTCATGTTTCTCTCTGTATTTCAATTAAGGCCCGGCTTTAACGTGGACTTTTGATCATGACTGAAGCCTTCAACATAAATGATTAAATGATTATTGGATTTCTTCTTTTGATTGTTTGCATTCTAAGTGTATTTTGCTTTTATTCACCATCATTCTCTTGTCATGAGATCCATACCCTCTACCCCCACGGGACCAACCCTCCGTCCTTCATTCTCTCACAATGAGACATCTCGCCTACACTCACTCCGGGAGCCGTCCTCTTGCGAGAGAACCATGTTCCCGAAGCTGCACCTGCTGGTCTCTGGCCTTACCTCCCTCCCCTCGCCTGAAGGCCGTCCATGTGCTTCGTAAAATTACGTTTCCTCAATCATCAGCTGGTTGCTGCCATCCCGGCCTGACCTACGCCGACCCCCGTGCACCCTGACCTGGTTGACTCTCGTCTGGTGTGCGCCATTAACATGGCGGTTCATCTTTGTTATCTGGTTTATATTTCCAGTGAAAGTCATGAAATAGAGCGCGCGCGCGCGCGCACACACACACACACACACACACACACACACACACACACACAGCACCGATCTCCCTATGAGGAGATGTTGCCAAAATGGTACAGTTAGCGCATGACACTTACCAGAGAGAGAGAGAGAGAGAGAGAGAGAACGTGCGTATCTTCTTCCTTCAAGACAAAAAGCGTTCAACAAAAAGTTCAGTTTCAGTTATCACTTTCCAGAGCAGCAGTGTCAGCCCGCCTGACCCCACAACACCCACCCCGTTAGCTACGACACCCACCTCATCACCCGTGTGACCCGCGACACCCACCATGTGACCCGCGACACCCAGCCAGACTGTGGACCATAACCTTCCCGGATGTAATCAGCCACAGTGTCTTTAGTGTGGCGGGCTGGGAGGCGCCCACCCACCCATAAACGGAGCACAAGACGACAATTTCTGATGTTATAAGTTTCTCCGATTTATCCGCACTACAGCAATGTCCGGGGATTTGTTTTACGGTACAAGACGTAGATACAGCCACAAGTTTGCCTTACAAAAGATGGCAATAGTTTAGCGGCATCGCGTCGCGAAAGTTTCCTCATGAATTGCGTCGTGTTATGGAAGGACGGCGGTAGTGAATTCTGGCTGGGAAGGAGGTATGTTGAGCGTCGCCAGTCGCGTCCCAACAGCTGGCTGCTGCACCTTCATTAATATTCATGCAAGGTTGTAAAATTGTGATTTATAAGCCGGGAAGCCATCGGTCGTTCGATAACTATGCCCTCGTAACTAGCGGTCGCGGTACGTTCCGTAACAGTAGTAACTGGGAGGCATGATGTACGCAGGTCTCTGGCTGGTAACCCGGCTATAGTCAGGTGGTGAAGACAGTATAACAAACAGCCAAGATAATTCTTTTTATTATGATAAAACTTGGACAAATATGTGATGTATTAAGATTAGGAACACTCTAAATGACATTTTGAGAGTATATATATATATATATATATATATATATATATATATCATACAACTCAACAAAGAGAATAACCGGCACCCGCAGCAACACAATATAACCCAGCAGTCTTTCAAGAGCCCTGATGTAAACAAACAGTTGCCGTCCCGGCCTCGCCTTCGGTAGCAAAATAACATTATTTCTCCCTCCGTCAGCGAACAATTATCAGAAATTATTAACGCAGGGATGAATGTGGCGCGCGGTTGCCTCCACTTACCGAGAGATTATGATCATCTGTTACCCACCAGCGGCCTCTGGGCAAAATTAATGTGCGTAATGAAAAATATCGATTGCATGATATATGGCGGTCATTAGCCTCCCGTGTTCCTTGCACGGCTATAATGAGGCTGCATTAATTACTACTAGCCGCAGCAGAGGCCAAGTGTGCTGCTGCTGCACCTGCTGTTGATATGGGAAGCTATGGCGGTACGGGTTTCCTGTTGCTGCTACTACTGTTGCTGCTACTACTGTTGCTATACTACTGTTGCTGCTACCACTGTTGTTGCTACTACTGTTGCTGCTACTACTGCTGGTGCAACTGTTGTTGCTGCAGCCGCTGTTGATGTGGGTAGCAATTAGCGTAGCTTACCGAGAATACTACTATTGCTGCTACTTCTGTCTCTGCTACTGCTGCTGTTGTTGTCGGTTATGCAGATATGATCTTAGGTCATGGGTGTGGTCTGTGATCACTGTGTATCTCAGTACCCGTCGTGAACGCGTCTAGCACTGTGGATGAGGGTAGTGGCTTGACCTTGTGCGTCATTTGGTCTCACCTGCAGACTGTCTTTGGTCACCACGACTGAAACAATCGTTGACCATATCAGCTTCCATGACATCTCAAGACATCAAGTCAAATATCATACCTAACTTAACCTAACCTAACCTAACCTAACCTAACCTAACCTGTAAATAATTCAATATCTCAAAGTCTTTACCGCAAATATTGCTGAAAACGTTTGCTATAGAAATTTGAACTGGAATCGAATTCACCATTGATATTGCTTACGGATTTATAAATACACATAAGGAGTGAGTCTCTTTTGTTTATATCATAAACCGAACATCAGCTATACGCTTAGTTCTAAAGCGTTTACGTATATATCATGTATTATCTTTCGTAAGCTACAGCTTATTGAGACTGTCACCTTTAGCATGTTAATAGGTTTTCCATATATATTCAGGTACAGAAACACACACACACACACACACACACACACACACACACACAAACACACACACACATTATTGCCGTTTTCCTTTAGTGTTTACGTTAACACCAATACATGTACGTTCTTGTGTTGTATTCTGATAATTATATACCTAAGCATAATTTCGCCATAGCCTCACCCCTGCCAGTATAACCCAGCCTCACCCTCGCTAGTATGACCCAGGCTCACCCTCGCCAGTACGACCCAGCCCCACTCCTGACAGTATGACCCAGCCTCACCCTCGCCAGTATGACCCAGGCTTAACCCCGCCAGCATGACCCAGGCTTAACCCCGCCAGCATGACCCAGGCTTAACCCCGCCAGCATGACCCTACCTCACCCCCCCAGTATGACCCTGCCTCATGATGGACTCTTCCTTTGTAATTAATTTCACCACTAACAAACGAGACCGCCACAGAAACATGCAGCATAACAATAAAGAAGAATGGTTCACTGCCACACGAGCACACTCCACGCCCGCGTATGTGAATGTTACATTTTAATTTCCAGTATGACGGGACTGCCAATTAGTCAGGAATTATTACAAGATTAATTAATGTGACAAAACTAAAGGAGCAAGTAACTGGAATGGTTTACTACGGCACAGTGGTGGTGGAGGTCCCCCGGCCTACCGTATTGCCTACAGGATTTATAAGTTCCCGCATAATGACCATTAATTGTCAAACTAATTATCAAGTTCATTAGATATGATTCAGTGAACGACGCTGAAAGTTAAATCTACTAAAATTATGCGACGGAAGGCAACCTCGTTTAATTTTATTCATTGGTTTAGTTTTTAATTGTATTTTACCGTGAAGCTAAAGACTTTATTGTGGACAATTCTGATGCACGTATAATGTAGAAGAATGATGCACAGCCAGACAGTACGGTAGACGAAGCACTGTCCGGGTGGCACTGTTATCAAACTGGTACATCACTGCTACCAAGAATGACTGCTATAAATTCACTGTTGAGTCCCATATGACGTTTAAAGATGTAATCTTAAGTAATATCAAAACTGAAGTTCCAAGTCAGGTCAGATGAAGTCTAATCTCTCACAGTGAGATCTTAAGTGAAGTCTAAGATGTAGGCTGGAGCGATGTCCAAGATGAACTCAGAGAGGATGACTTCAGTTATGAAGGCATCTCACACGAGGTGGAATGTGACGTCCCACGTGATGTCCACAAGCAAGTATTCTCGCACTGTACCAAGTGTTTGGGTGAAAGAACGCATCTCAGGTGGGGTTGCCCCCCCCCCCTGCTTAAGTTCTCGAAACAAGTCTTTATCACGTAAGAAAGTATTTCATGTTAATGCTCAAGAGTTAGAGACAGCTGCATTGGAAGGACATTAAGACACAATTGGTGGTTGAGAATCTTGGTGAGGTATCAAAGATTTCCTCGCTGAGTACGCTGTTGATGACGACTGTTGTATCTAATGATGATAACGACTTCGTTTTTGTAGAAACTATAGACCAGCATCATAAGATAATACAACTGGGTTATACACTTCCTTCACACACACCAGGGTTAGACGGAAGACTTTATAACAAGTCAGGAGAAGTTTGTAATGAATACGATTTTATCACACTGGGAGATAATAACACACCAGTATCCAAGGAGGATAATCCCTTTTTGATAGCTTCAGACGCGGACTCTATTTGCTTTATACTGCCCGAGTACAATTATCTGGCAAACCTTCTGGCAACGAGAAAATGATAGAGTTAGTCGTATATACCAGCAGTGATCTCGCTAATAATGATCAAGATGGAGAAAAGTTTGCTACAGGTAATCACCGACGAGTTACTTTTGAGGTCACCGTCAACCGTCAACCTGGCGTGTGATGGTCAGTGCGAAAGTCGTGAAAAGAAATACCAGATTTTATCCTCGTGTATTGTAATGGTCTGTCGCCAGGCAGATCTGGGGCGACACTGTCAAGAAGGGAGGTATGGTCGTAGATCAGAAAATCTTCGGTAAGACTTTTAAAGCAGTGAGAGAAAATCTTTTACCAAAACGAAACCAAAGTGATGGAATGATGAAATTAAGTAATGACTATTGTCTGTGAAAGTATCACTAAGAAGCTGAAAGAGACAGATAAACAGCATGTTAAAGTGCGTTATGTAAATTTACATAGAAGGACGAAGAGATTTATGTACATGTCAAAGTAAAGCTCAGTATGAACCTTGTGTTGTTGTAAGTAGGAACCATAAGGAGTCTGTGGTTAGGTTAGAAGCAAGAGAGTCATTTCTCAGTCAGTTGATCTATTACTTACTGAAAACCGTGACTCAGGTCAGACAATGAAGCCGAGGCATAGATCTTGAATGATGTTATTTTCCTTTGCGTCTGTATTTACGATGGAGGACAAAACTCATGTCCCGCATCCAGTTCCGTCGGCAAGAGAGGAGAACACTTTACAACATATTGACATGAAAATCAAATGGAAGTAAAAGACTGGCAGACCCAGATAACTTTTATCCGAGGACAGTGTAACAGGCGAGAAATGAGACAGCAAAGCCCTTGACTGTTCTTGTTCAAGTTTGCCTCAGTAAAACCAATTCTCAATAAAGGTAATGTCACCACCCGGAACTTATCGTCCAAACAATTCAACGTCTGTAGCTGGAAAACTTACAGAAACCATTGTTCGAGGCAAACTGTAAACCTTTTAGAGGACCGCCACTTACTACATAATTCTAATCATGGTCTGGGTTGGGATGGCTAATGTCTGACAAATCTGCTTGGTTTCATTCATGATATAAGCAACACGTATAATGAAAGAAAAGCACCTGATGTCGTCTGTCGAGATTTCCAAAAATCATTGATGAAGTTCTTCACCTGAGGTTACTAGCTAAAGTTAAATCACACGGTATTGATGGAGTTGTACTTTAGGAAACTAGTTGCATGGCCATGACCACAATGGTGATTACTGGTCAAGCGTCAGATATGTTGGACTGAGCACAGTGGTATGCCACAGAGATTAATCTTCAGACTGGTTCTCTTTCTAATGTATATATATTTGTCATACTGATAACGGCCTGCATTGTGAAATATCAAAATTCACAGACGAATGATAATCTGAGAAATAACTCTTACCACTAAAAAACGTCTGCATAGACAAATTAATGAAGCTGACCTCACAAGATGTGTTCAGTTTTGGTCACCTGCTCAAAAAAGACATAAACAAAATGAAGAGAGTACAGTGTCGAACTCACAAGATAATTCTAGGCTTGAGAAGCAAATCCCAGAGAGCCAACTTAAGAACTTCAATTCATTTAACTAATAAAAGAGAAGTTTAAGAGTTAATCTAATACTCGTATTCACAACTGCTAAAGACTTTGATCATCTTGACCTACAAGCTACAAGCCTGATTCATCTTATCTCACTCGTGGGAATGGATACAAACTCCTAAGCACATGATTTATCCAGCTCATCATAATCTTAAGTTCTTGTATGATTAGTTAACTATCAGCTATCATGACCTCCCAGTCTGTAATATCCATCATGCCTCATCTGTATACTTTCAGCTAAACACATCCCAAAATCCAATAAACCCTTATTGACTTTTTTGAATGAGGCAAATTTTCCTGTCTTCAACAGTGTTGTTTACATGAAATGATCTACGAATTAGAGTGATTAAAAGCAGTGCCATAGATAAGTGTACCACTTGGATAATTCATCAGCCTGACCCATCACAGAACCTCACACCTGTGGGTGCTTACCGTGCACAAGACAAAGAATAATGACATTGAAATATGAATGTTGCAAGTCATGGTGCTGGTCGACACTGGGTGTGTGTACGTGTATGTAGTAAGTAACTATTCATGACTACCTATTTGTAGGTCTAGCGCGTCGCGGTTACCGCAAGAAAGTTTAGAGCTGAGACTAAAGATTTGTATTAGAAACAAATTAACTAACCTTAATGAGATGAAGAAAGTGTATGATTGTGATCTGACTCCAAGTAACCCCTTCTTCCCCTTGCCCTTATCCCTCAAAAGAACAAGAACCTGAGCCAGGGAAAGAAAGTTGACAGCCACTGTAATGATGACACAGCGTCGCCGTCACTAACCCCGTCAGCAGTCCCCCCCTGGTCTGTGGTTGCCTGCCACCTATGTGTTTGTGTGCAAATAAACAGATAAATATCGGTTTATTGAATTCAAGCGGACATTCGGCTGAAAGTACATAGTTGTGTGTGTGTGTGTGTGTGTGTGTGTGTGTGTGTGTGTGTGTGTGTTTCCTACCTCAACCCCTGGATGAACGGTAACCCCGAAGAGAAGGTATAGGTATCTTTCCATCCATACGTTCATGTGGTATGATTGTCATCCATCAGGTTACAAACTCTGAAGTGAGACATTAACAGCGTGTTGTGTGGGTGGTGAGCAGCCCCGCTCCTCACACACTGGTAACAAGTGGTCCTGCGTCCAGGTGCTGACCCGGGCACACAACCAATGCTCACAACCGACACACAACCAATGCAGCCGTGCATCATCCCAGCCATCATCATTACTGTAATCATTATCATAAATATCTCTCTCCACACACACATACACATGGTACAGTGGGGTGACCCAGATGGTGGCAGTGGTCGTAGTAGTAATGGACACTTCATTTTGCAGTGTATATGTGTAATTATGTATTTGAAATTGATAAATAGGTCATTATACATATACATTGCAAAATGAAAAAATAACATTTAGTAGTACCATCTGCATCACCCCACCATCTCCATCACCCAACTATCTGCATCACCCCACCACCTGCATCACCCCACCACCTGCATCACCCCGCCACCTTCATCACCCCGCCATACCACAACTATTACTCCGCTGCAGTGACGTCATCCACCACGAATTAGCCACCTCCACCTTCATTTCCTCCCCCCGCACATCATAACCTGGCTGCCCACTACATGTTCCTCCAGATGACGTAAGGTAGCGTCGGGTGGTCACTGATATACTGTGCCGTCATACATGACGGTAGGAACGATCCGTCCTGGACACCTGCGTCCACTCTCACTCTCAGATCACTTCCTACGACGCTGGTTGATTAACCTTAACCCAAAAGCGAATCAAATCTTCCTTGGTATGGTCCCAGATACGCAACACCCTGCCCCACTTTCCTCACACACACACACACACACACACACACACACACCAAAGAAAAAAAACATATTCATGAGAAAATATACTTCCTAATACATAACATTCATGATATGATTTGAAGAATATAACCGTGAATAATGGAATATAATCAAGACGTAAGGGAGGAAATATGACCTCCAAGATATAGCTAGGATATAACCTTCAGTCCAGGTCAAAGCGTAGAAACCAAAAATGTTAGCACAGAATACGTCATGCAAAATATAACCCCACAAAATGTAAGTTATAGAGTATAAGTAAAAAGTATAGCAGAAGATATAACCCCCAAAATATACCCCTAAAAAATCTAAATGACATAACGTAACCTAAATATACAACCCGGAAATAATAACCTTCATTCGTTTTAATAATATTTGTAATAAGTTGCCTTATGATATAATTCATCGCCAGGCGAAACATAGGGCGCTGTATATTGTATGAACTATATGATGATACGGTGTATAGTCCTGCGGCCTCTATAATGTATGATATAATCTCTATAATTACCTAGTATAACAATGCGGCAGCATAATAGACTTGACAGGTCTTCCTATCATGCTATGAGATACGACACAATTAATTAGCCTCCTTATCTAAGAATGTATCTCCGCCGCTTTAATCAGTGAAGGTCTCAAGATTTATTGTTTATTAAAGAAACATAAAGAAACCTGACCAGGAGCTGTGACGTCACCAGGGCCCACACCCCACCTGCCACAGGGAGTACATACACTCCCCTCCCCACCCTCCACCCCACCCCGCCCGGGCCCACACCCCGCCTGACAGAGGGAGTACATACACTCCCACCGCCTGGGCCCACACCCTGCCTGCCACAGTGTGGAACTCAAAGAATACTGCCTTCTATTCGTATGCAAATTTCTCCTAAGATAT
>JAUUDZ010448210.1:0-24146 GCA_032361705.1 Panulirus versicolor
GATACTATAAGAAAAAGCTGGGTAAAATGCTAGTCAGAAAAGATATCAAGATATACTGGTTTGGGCAGTGAATGGTTGGAATAAACTAACCAATGAGACAATAAATGCTTTTTGTTTACAAAGGTTTTAAAGGCAGTATGATGACTTCAAAAGTTCAAGAGATAAGGCCCTATGAGTGCAGAGCTTTCTCCCCACACTGTGCAAATAAAGTAGGTAAAAAAATATAATTACACAACAAACATATATAGAAAATACTATGGAAGAGAATAACACTTATCATGCTAATGCAGGGGTCAGCAACTCTCATTTTCATATTGCATGTGGCCAGGAATTATAAATACGTGACCACGACAATGACATGCAAAATATGTGATGTGCAGATGGCAAGCATAAGATGACCAAGTTTGCTTTAATTAATTGCATTTTTAATAAACAAGAAATGAACAATAGCAAAGGGGAGGGGGGGACACAAGAAGGATGAATGTCTGTCAAAGAAATGCATTACATCATGATGAATGGGTCCTGCCTTTTATTGACCCTTATTTATTACACCTTACCTACAACCTAAAATTGTGCTAGCTCATTTTTTTTCTGTACATCTGAATGCACAACATAGTTCTGCACTTCTGACAGATAAATTCATGTTTTAATCCTTTGATGTGGTTTTTGACATGCTTTATGATTAATGCTTGTGGCAGTTGCATCCAATCACTAATTGCTTCCAAGTGGCTGACTGGTTCATGAAGGTTGCAGACCCCTGTGCTAATGTGTCACTGAGAACATACAGTTTTGCGTAGGGCAACAGCATTGATGAGTTCCCCATTGTGAGCAGTAGCCAATGGCCCATGGCGTGTATGTACCATGAAGGGCTGGGTGTTGCTGGGGTCACGACCTCCTGCAGTTGAGTAACGGGAGTGTCCAACACCCACATTACCTGCGGTAAGTAATTCAGAAAGTTGTAGATTATCCAACCGATGACATGAGAAATTATGTTGTACATGTTATAATGACAAATAAAAGGAGTTACTGATATGTTATTTAACAACAACAAAAGTTATCAACAATATATAAAACAAGTTACTGCAAACTGCATGTGATAAATCATACAAATACAATCTACTATCTATGAAGTCAACTGCAGACAAGAAGTGCTTTTCAAGGATACATCTCTTAGTAGGGAATGAGGTTTTAAAAAAGAGTAAGCAAATGTGAGACAACACATCTAACAAAAAGCTCACCAGTTATATCAACTTGCACATTATACTTTACTGTATCTCACAATAAGCTTTAAAGACAAGGTTTTATAAGAACAAAGAAATTTTTTCTGACATGCCATTACAGGAAATAAATATCAGCAGAACATCCACATTCTAAAAATGCTTTGAGAAATGTTTCTAGCTAAATGGGGGGGAGGCTTCCCTTGATCATGAGAAAACAAATCACCATATTATTTACTGCTGTCATTGGTGATCGAAACTCTTTAAGTCCTTCAATTTTATTCTGTAAGTTTAACAAAATTACAAACGGCATTTTACCTAAATTTTTATAAATACTTGCTTTGTTTTGAAAGTTCACCCAATACTCAGCCATCATAAATGCCCAAACCAGACCACTAATACTTAGCCACATTCCTGCATAAGCCATATCCCTAACTTCTCAGCCATACTCTTACACTATACAACCATCACCCTCTTTACCCATCCATAACCTTACATTATCTTACGCAAGTACACCCTTCTCTACCCATCCATACCCTAACACTATCTTACCCAAGCACACCCTTTTCAAATCATCATAGATGCTTACAACGTCCCCACCACCTAAAATAACCCTACACTCCCTGATCAAACCCCATCACACTTAATCATCCTTATTTCCTACCCAGTCTCAACACAACCCAACCATGCCACCACAAAATCCATCCACAACTCCCACTACCAAACTACACCCCAAAATACTGAACTAACACTTCTAACAAAAAATGCACTCATCCAACATGCCTTCAGATTACTTACCAGTAAGTTTGTTCAGTTTTTCGTCATTAAAGATGGAAGCCACAAGTCCATCACCCTTATGGTAATGGAACTGTGTAGTGCCACAGCCTTGACTGGTGACAATGCCAGCACTCTCCTGACCTCTGAAACAACAGCATCAACTCAATAGACTTTACAAATTTATGTAAATAAACATATGAACACATTTGCTTTCTAAGTAAAATATTATCTTTGATTAATATTCTTTAGGGCATTACTACTGTGGAACAATGAACCAGTTCTTCCCTTACTTATTACTGCATCATCTCTGACTGATACCAAGGACCCCTGCCAGTCAGCCCAATGAATGGAAACTCATAAACAGATCTGGGCTCTGTGAACCCAACAGACCCCGAGGAGTGTGTCATTAACTATGTTAGAGGAATACCACATACTTAGAAGTGACAGTATCAGTGTTGGAGGGCCACCAGAGAATGAGGAGCATCAGTATTTGTGTTGGAAGGCCTTGAGACCCAGTGTCAGTGTATGTGATGGAGGTCCACCAAGCCCTGGGGAGTGTCAGTACCTGTGTTGGAAGGACACCAGACCCTAGAGAGTGCTAGTTCTTGTGCTGTAGGGCCAAAATAACCTGAAGAGTGACAGTTCCTGCATTGGAAGGCCAACAGACCTTGGGGAGTGGCATTACCTGTCTTGCAGAGCCACCAGACCCTGAGAAACGACAGTATCTGTGTTGCATAACTATCATACCCTCGAGAATGACAGTACTGTGTTGGAGGGTCATCAAATCCTGGGGAGTGTCAATACTTGTGTTGTTAGGCCACTAAACCCTGGAGAGTGACAATACTTGTGTTGTAGGGCCACCAAACCCTGCAGTGTGACAGCATCTGTGTTGGAGGGCAATCATACCCTTGGGAGGATCAGTTCCTATACTGGAGGGCCACCAAACCCTGAAGAGTGACAGTACCGTGTTGAAGGACTATCATACTGAGGGAAGAATCAGTTCCTGAAGTGGAAGGCCACCAGACCTAAGGGAGTGACAGTACCTGTGTTGCAGTCACCATATCCTTGGGAGTGTCAGTACCTGCGATGGAGGACTACCAGACCCAGGAGAGTGAAAGTGTCTGTGCTGGAGGGTCATCAAAACATGGAGTGTGTCAGTACTTGTGCTGGGAGACCATCACACCTTGAGAAGTGAGAGCACCTGTGTTGGAGAGTCATCAAACGCTGAAGAGTGACAGCATCTGTGTTGGAGGACCACCAGACCATAAGGAGTAAAAGCAATGTGTTAGAGTGCCACTAAACTCTGAGGAGTGTCAATCCTATAGTTAAGGCCATCAGTTCCTGGAGAGTGACAATACCTGTATTGGAAGGCCACCAGATCCTGGTGAGTGACAGAACCTATGTTGGAGGGCCACAAGAACCTCAGGAGTGTCAGTACCTATGCTGGAGGGCCAACAGACCCTGAGTGTCAGGTCCCGTGTTGGAGTTCCACCAAACCCTGGGGAGTGATAATACCTGTGTTGAAGGACAAACAGACCCTAGAGAGTGATAGCACCTATGTTTGAGGACGACCAGAACGTGAAGAGTGTCAGTACCTGTGTTGGAGGACTACACCCTAGGGAATGATAGCACCTATATTTGTGGACGACCAGAACGTGAAGAGTGTCAGTACCTGTGTTGGAGGACTACACCCTAGGGAATGATAGCACCTGTGTTGGACTGGAGGACCACCAGACCCCGGGAAGAGTCACAGTACCTGTGTTGGAGGGTCATCAAACCGTGGGGAGTCAGTACCTGCATTGGTGTGCCATCAGACCCTGGGGTGTGACAGTACCTGTGATGGTGGGCCATCAGACCCTGGGGTGTGACAGTGCCTGTGTTGGTGGACCACTAAACCATGGGGTGTGACAGTACCTGTGATGGTGGGCCACTAGACCCTGATGTGTGACGACAGTACCTGTGTTAGTGGGCCACCAGACCCCGGGGTGTGATAGTACCTGTGTTAGTGGGCCACCAGGCCCCGGGGTGTGACAGTACCTGCGTGGTGGGCCACCAGACCCTGGGGGTGTGACCGTACCTGTGTTGGTGGGCCACCAGACCCAGGGGTGTGATAGTACCTATGCTGGTGGGCCACCAGACCCCGAGGGTGTGACAGAACCTGTGTTGGTGGGCCACTAAACCCTGTAGAAAGTACCTGTGTTGGAGGGTCATCAGAAGTTTGGGAGTTGCACCACCTGTGTTAGTGGGCTTTCAGACCCTGGGAAGTGACAGTACTTATGTTGGAGGGCCGCCAGACCTTAGAGAGTGACAGCAACTGTGTTGGTGGCCTATCAAACCCCAAAGGGCGACAGAACCTGTGTTGGATGGCCACTAAACTCTGGGGAGTGACAGTATCCGTGTTGGAAGGCCGCTAAACCCTAAGCAATGACAGTATCTGTACTGGAGCGCCACTAGACCCTGAGAGGTGTCAATCCCTGTATTTAAGGGGCAACAATCCCTGGGGAGAGTCAGTACCTGTGCTGGAGGGCCAACAGACCTTGGGGAATGACAACATCTGTGATGAAGGACCATTAGACCACGGGGAGTGTCTGTCCCTGTGTTGGAGGGCCACCAGACCCTGGGTGTGAGAGTACCTGTTTTGGGGGACCATCAGACCCTGGGAAGTGAAAGTCCCTATGTTGAAGGGCCACCGGACCCTGATGAGAGACATTACCTGTGTAGGAGGGCCACCAGACCCTGAGGAGTGACATTACCTGTGTTGAAGGGCCACCAGACCTAAGTAGATAACATGAGCAACACTGACGGTGCTCGGGGAGGAGTCCTTCGCAAGAACACACCCAAACACTCCGCAAGCCTCCCGTAGATCCTCTTCAGCATCCTCCAGGTCCAGGTTTCCCCAGGTCATACTAGGTCTTGACCCAGAGCTGTATTCTGAGGCACTAGCGTCCTCTGTGGGGGTATTTGATGTCCAGGTCTGTGTAGGGTCGTCTTGGATACTGGCCGGGTTGTCCAAGGTCGCCATGGTTGACGACCAAATCTGGTCATGCAAGAAATACTATTTGAGTAATCAAATTTCTGTTCGACGTCCCACACGGACTACTAGGACTCCACTGCAAATCCACCGACATGATGCGAGTCTTCCATTTTCATCGTAGTTTCCATGAATGATCTTCACGTCGATCTTCCAACTACAACTTCGTTCACAGGATGAAACACTAAATTCAAGATCCGAGATAAATTCCACACTTCCAACTGTTCACATACATATACATCAACAGGTTTCAGACTACATGTATCCATTCATAATACCGAAACACTTGTCCTACGATACACTAGTTCAACACATTTACATAAATCGATCTTCCCGGGTGTCAAGAACGACCTCAGTCAGCACACTATATAAGGTAAGGCAGGGAGGTCTTCGTGGACGACCTCACTACCACCTCTGTCTGAGGTGAATTAACTGGCCAGCCAGGCGGTACGGCCATGCCTACCCGCTCCTCTCTCCTGGGCCGCACATCATCGTCGGCCATTTAGCACAATTATCGTACCAAAGTGTCTATCCCATGTAGGAAGGGAATCAATGTCTGGGGAGCACTTGGTACAGTTTATCCTGCCTTTTCCATGCAGGAAGCTAGTAAATGGCGAGGGATCACTTGGTACATAGTTTATTCAATTCTTTACCCATATGGTGCTATTTTGTAAGATGGGCCCATAGTACATAACGTGTCTCAAAGAAACATACACTTGAACTAGCAGTTATGTAACATATTTTCTCAAAACTAAGTACTTGAGCTATATTAATATCAGTGCAAGGTTTTCAAGTTATAGTTGTAACATGAGTTGTAGATCTCTCGTCACGAGTGTTAGAATAATTCTAAATGTTTCATCCTTTTAAGTAAATCTATTAATTCTATTTCACCGCGGTTATCAAAGGTGTACATTTCATTATTCTATGTTAATTGTTATGATATTATGTGTCGCTTCTTACAGTTACATAGGCACATCAAACATTGTCCTCTTCACAAGAACGTTATGAAACAGACATACATTAACATAGAACCAACTATAATTCACGTATCAATACAGAAACAAAGAAAAAAATCTCTTAAGAAATTGTTTTACGATCAGAAAAGGAAACCAATTATATTTACGCCAACATGGAAGCTGCATGCAAACACCCGCCACTAATTGCAACACAAGGATTCTTTGTTTAGTTTTACTACATATGACAAAATTATATAGATAACCTTTACCTCAAAAGTATGAAGGGAAAATATCTTTATTCGCTGATGAGATGAAACCGCGTTAAAGATTTTTTAATGTACTTAATTTTTCGAACTCAATTTTTTATTCTTTCAGAGACGTTCCAACCCCACTGAAGATTGCACAGATCATACATTCCCACCCACACTTGTAGTTGATGATACAATGTCTTAACCATACGATGTTCCTGTGTCACAGTGACTGGGTGGAAGTAAATGTGGACACTACATTTATGGCAACTTTCCGACAGAAAATCTACTGTGGTTGGATATTGTCACCTGATCCCTCTCCACTGTACAGACGTACTATTTTTTGTTTTAATCACCGGTTGAGATAATTGGTTCCCATTCCTGTTGTTTGTGGAAACCTCGGCCATACCGTGAAACCATGCTGGACTGTTACATTATTCAGGGCCAGAGTTGTGGCCAGGTCGAAGCACAGGTGATGTGGTGTTACACCAGAGTCACGCGTGGAGGAACAATAACCGTGTCCACACACACCAGGACCCAGCCTTTGAAAAAGGAACAATAACAGTGTTCACACACACACCAGGACCCAGCCTTGCTTTCTTCACTTTTATTTTATGTTTGACCCCGAGCTCTGTGGTTCCCATCACTGGTTGTTACAGAGCGTTACAACAAGAATAAATCAAGGTGCACATTCTGGCTTGTATCTGCTAACAGAGACTTTACGGTTACTATAGTGATTGGCTTAATTTACCCGAGTGTGTACTGAGACACGCTGTATCCTGTGACCTACTGTAGCCTGTCATCTACTAACACAGTGTAGCTTGTGACCTACTGTAGCCTGTCATCTACTAACACAGTGTAGCCTGTGACCTACTAACACACTAGCCTATCATCTGCTATGGCACACTGTAAACTATCATCTTTTAGAATTCTACTCTTGACATTATTTTTTCCTTTGCCATAATGTGACGTCTGAAAACCACTTAAAATAACAAACTGTAATTGCTGTTGTACGTCTGCCTAGAAAAACAATATATATATATATATTTTCTCATGTCAACACTGGGTAGACGGGTTCTGTATAATGGTCATGACACGGGAAGTGGAAACTAGAGAGTTTCTGTTGCAGTATATGGTATTACCATACACTGGACTGTATACCTCCTGTGCCAGTCCTTAGAATCACGTTCACTGGTTCTCTATATAAGACTCTTCTGATCAGTGTCAGGCAAGAGTTTTACGGAACTCTTAAACGGTGTCACACCTGTGTTGTGGAGCCTTCGCACTATCCTGTTGTGCAGCCTTCTTTCACACCTGTTCTCTTGTAGACCCATCCCTCATACCTGTTGTGGGGCATTGACACTCGTGTTGCTGTAGAGCCTTTCTTCACGCATGTTCCTATGTAGAGCCTTCTTTCACACCTATGCAGCCCTATGTGGAGCCTTCTTTCACACCTATACAGTTCTAGGTAGAGCCTTCCTTCACACCTATACAGTTCTATCTAGAGCCTTCTTTCACACCTATACAGTTCTGGGAGTCTTTACACCTGTGCTCTTGTAGAGCCTTCCATCACACATGTATTGCTGTAGATCTACGTCTCCTCTTACATGTGATGTTACAGACCCTTTCTTCACACCTGTTCTACTGTAGAGCATTTCTTAACACCAGGGGAAACGCTCCCACAATGCTGGGAAAGGAGTCCCCAAGTACCCGGCCCATCCTGCTGGGGCTGATACCGGGGTACTCCCGCTCTACCATGCTAGGGCCGATACTGGGGGACTCCCGCCCCCATGGTGCCAGGGCGAGTATTGGAGCCCTCTCTCTCCTCTACTGTGCTGGGAAAACACTTGCCGGGGGCCACGGCGGCTGGGCTCCTGGGGACGAATGGCTGCACCTAGCCAGAGTTTCAAGGTTAGAGAGGTGGCCGGGATGCCGTCCTAAAGCTGGTTTGGTCCTGTGTTGTTCGCTACAGAAGTAGTTAAAATTTCGCCTCCTCGTACATATACCACCAACAATTCCAAGAAATGAAACCTTGCTCCATGACCAACCTGTTTCACCTCACTCCACGACCGTCAACCTAGCCTCACTCCATGACCATCTAGCCTAGCCTCACTCCTCGCTCAGCCAGCCTAGCCTCATCCACGATCAAGCATCCTAGTTTCACTCCATGATCATCCACCCTAGTAACCCTCAAGTTACCATCCAGTCATGACCATCCACACTGTCATCCTGCCTTGCCGTACGACGTTACTACCCAGACCCAACCTAACCCCACTTCATTCACCATCTAGCCTAGCCTCAGTCGATGACCATCTAGCTAGGCCTCACTCTATGTCTGTCCAGTTTATTTTCACTCCATAACAGGAGTTCCACTCCCGGACCCCATCGAGAACAAGAGGCGTTCACCCCAAGACATCAAGGCTGTTGAGCCAATGACTTGAGTTCAAATTCCGGTGTTGGTTTAAGACGGCCACACAGTACAAGTCATGCGCATTATTCATGCAATGACTGATACCCTCAGTGCTAAAGAAAGAAACATCCTACAAGATTTTGACAAGTGATTTCTCGAATGAATATTCTCCTGACTACATCATCATGTTGGAGAAAACTTATATATCCATGTGAGATGGCAAGGTTCCTGAAGTACTGTATGTCTAATTTTGGGTCCATAGGGTGTGGTGTTCCAGGAAGCAGCCGCCTGCCTGATCGTGCGTTCTGAGCACCTAGAAAGCTTTCGAAAACCCACAATTTCTTGCTTCTAGGAAATCATTCGGGCTTTCTCCTCCTTCGAAAGGTAAGAGCCAACAGTTATGAAACACAGGGTGAAATTCAAGAAATGAAGTGGCAACCAGGAAGAGCAACGAAAGAACACCCTTCCCTCACTATACCCTGAGTCATATATATCAATGATGCAAACCACAAAATAAAACACCAAGAACAATCACTGGTTGCCAAGCCAGCACAAAATATTCAATACACACACAGGGAAACCAGAAATCCCAGTATAATCTCACCTCACAATTCTCGGCGCTCATTTCTAAGCAACAGCTCTAGCTAACCCCTTCGACCCAAACAACTCCACACTAACTACCAACACCGAGGTATAATTGAAATGTTTAACCCTGCCTTGCACTGCAGCAATCTCTACTCAACACATCCCCCAACGTCCATCAAACGCGTCTCGTTTGTCTACCGCAAACACCGATTCGACACATCACAAGGCCTTTTTCGTCCATAATGGTAGGTAAAGGACTGCTCTTACATCTAATGGTATGACCTCTGGGACAACTCGACTGATGTAGTTAGCAGTTTCCTTGTTGTGTCTTTGCTTGGGAAGGAGTTTATGTGGATAACAACAATGCCACTACCTTCAAAATATATTCACTGCTGCTCCTGATACCAATTCAAGAGAGGAAAACAACGCAACTACAGCAAAAGTTTGAATTACCGTGCCGACCTGAAAGATACGGTACTGTGCACTACTATGATCATTTTGGGCTAAAAGAACATCAGTATGGAAGGCATGTGACCCATACTAGATCATAATATTGTAACTACTAGAAACAGCTTGGGCACAGGTACATTCCGCTGGTCGCGAGAACCCATGATACTGAACATTCTAAGTGCCGACTCCAGCTCGCAAGTGAACACATAGCAGGACGCCTAATTAGCTTGTCACTAAATAGGTGATTTCAGACCTCAAAGCATCGATAACTTTGTGACCACTTAACCGTTAGATAGTAATATCATAACACTAATATCTAAAAGCTAAAAGTGTTGAGATTTGATGTAATCACGTACACAACTACATGTCCTGTATGATACGTGCTTTAATCTTTATATTATTGTCTGTTAGCAGCAAGCCCAATGTGAGCACATTCTGTAACGGCGTCCCATAGGCGTTGTATCTTTGACCTTTTGTATTGGTCATTGTAAACTACACTATACTGTGTCCTGATAGTGTATGTGTGATTTGTTTGCAAAAAAGATAGCGGCAAATGTTTCTCCACCTGTTCCTGTATTAACACGATGCTCTGTATATAAAAGACTTTTCTTGTACTGTACTTGCTTTGTCTTAAAGTTGTCTATGTTACGATCAGTATCATCCACTATCCAGTAATGATGTATCATACATTTTGTACCCCAGACCTGCCTCCATTGACGGGAGGAGTGCCTCTGGGTCCTTTGGTCTGCTCGCTTACCGGTCAACCTCCTGTGTCCATGTACTGTACCCAGAATACGCTCTACACTTGCCTCCAGCTACCTCCATCACGTTCCCTCATCCACAGTATGCTCAGTCTATGTACATCTCGAAAATAAGGTTTTCAAATGAAAAAAAATGTGTTATGAATCCGTAACCTGTAGTTATATTTCTAATTCAAATTCTTATACCATCAAAAAACTTATTGTATAAGCTTACTGTGACGAAACTAATCACTGAAAGCATGGGAAGAGGGTACTTGAAACAAAGAAGAGTTTTTCTCATGGAAAAAAGTTGTTAACCCGTTGGGTACATTACTGTACGTCAACAGTCATTATCGTACACCGGTCACGTGTTGCACCGTACGTCTGGCAGCAGCTGTCTCAAACTCTTAAATATTCCCTCGAAAAACCTTCATCTGCATGTAGACCGCCTTTTGCAATAAACATGTCATATATGACCTACAGTTGGAGCACTTGAACTACCCTTAAATCCATGCAACAGTCAATCAAATGGATGATAAACAGTGAAGCACTTAATGAGGTGGGTCATCAGGTGGGACATCCCGCCAGGCCTGCCCGCCAAAAGCCCTACACGACAGCATGGCTGGACACCAACCCCCAACATCACTAGACTCCACCTGGATCACGCCAAGTGGACTCTCTCTAATAAGAATGTATCATAACTCTACCATAGCATGACCCTGATGGCGTAGCAAGGTCATGTAGGTTGACATTGGTCTCAAACAATAGAGTAGTAACCTGACCCACCTGTAGTAGGAGGGTGGGGCTGGGCAAGGGACACACGTGGTGATGGTGTGGACGGAGCCAGGGCTACCATCCACCACCACAACTGTATCACTTGATCTTCATAATTAATTCTACTGGTTTACACGTACAAACTGCTCATAATGATCCTGGTCTAAGTACACAAACTAGTCATAATGTTACTTAGGTAGATCTACAGGCTGGTTACGGCGCGTACATAAAGTCTAATTTGTAAAATATTCTATAGATTCCAGTTTCAGTTCTCGTGTTGTAGCTTATGTCTCTCCTGTACTTTACACCATACAGTGCCACTGGGTTAATCCTGTACTTGATGAATACAAACTATGAGCGTCATTTTCTTCGAATTTTTACCCCAACCAGCATGTTTCTATAGCATTCAAATGCGTGTGTTTACTGTTCGCCATGTTCATCATGGCCAGTGAACGTAATGAACACGACCAGAGGTATCCAACACTGTCGCCAAGACTCCCTCATCCTCAGATCACACCACACGATTCATCACCACCCACAGATGGTCATGCCAATATTATCGTAATAGATCATAACTCATCCCCAGGTCACCTTCACACTCACTACCAGTCTCCGGGTCACCAGGACGCTGTCACCAAGTCTCCAGGTCACCATTAAAGCGGTCACCACCACCTTCACCAACTTGTACCCATGTGGAATATTTCCTTCGGAGGTAAACCAAAATATACGTGTCATGGCATAATATTACAGAACCCAGGTTCCGTACCATTCATGGTTGTATGACCTTGCCTGACCTTGATGACTTCGTAGCCTGATGATTATACATGACCCTCCGTGATCTTGTCGCTGATGTTAGTTACTTAGTCTTGCCGACGTGACCTTTGTATCATCTTGCAAGACCCCAGTGTGTCCATTCAGACCTTAGTAACATCATTTAACCTACACCTGGGTGTCATTTGACCTTGTCTCCTCAGTGGTGGACCATATGACCCATGGTGTCTGGGTTGTTATGGATACATGTGAAGGTACGGCGGGGGCCGAGGGTGGCCGCTGGGGTTGGTACCCCTGGCTGGACGGGACGCCACGTGACTGCTTCCATACCTCCAATGGCATGGATTTATCCCCTTTTTCAGAAGAATTCTATTTGTATTTCCTAATTACTTCATTTTTGGGCTCTTCACCTTCCTTGTCAAGTGGGTAGGTATTTCGACAGACGTTGAAGTGAGGGAATAGAAGTAATTCTCTTTCGTTAATGCTTGAGGTGGTGTTGGCAGTGCTAGGCAGCCTGCGGGCAGGCACCGGCTGGTAACAGCGACAGCCAGCGTCAGTCTGTTGTCAGCAGCGGTGGTCAAGAGATTCTTCCAACATGACAGGTAAGTTGCATACCTCGTTCCTTGCCTGCAGGCTCAGCGCTGGTGACGACTGCAGTGTTCGGGCTCTACTGTCACTGGAGATGAACCCATCAGTCGCTTTCAGTTGTTGGGAAAATCTCTTTAAACACTAATATTATGTAAGAGGCTTAAGCGTCTACACTATACTGGATATAAGATGACACTGATAATAGGACAAAGAAAGGTATGTCACCCAGTATACAGAATTTACCGACACTGGTAATCATACAGACAAAGGTTTAAATCAAGTAGAAGCTGTAAGATTTCACAGGATCACAAGAACACAAGGGATTTGGGGAAGTGGCACACAATATTTGTGCCCCGCCCTCCTCGGACAGATCTTCGAAAATTGTAACGAAACCTTATGTAATATACATAGTGGGTATTTCTGAATGAAAATGGACAACCTTGACCCATCGAAATTTGCAATAAATTCACTGACGATACGAAACATCTAATTGGAGAACTGTGTGATCTCTGCTTTTGTCAGCTTCCACTTGCTGACACTCAATTGGCTGACACAGGGTTCACTAGTGGCACGCACCCGCTGACACCCGACCACATCCCGTCAAGATCGGAATGACAATGTTGAGAGAGACGTTGGATTCCCTTATATTCGTGGCCATGGGATAATGAATTTGGCATGCATTGACCACTGGGGAATGAGCAGGAACCACTGTTGACCAATGACCACTGGGGAGTAGAGATCTTAATGACCACCGCGAAGTGGGTAAGAGCTACTGTTGACTTTACCATGAGGAAGAACTAGTGTTGATCACCGTGGAGTGGGGAGGAGCAAGTGTTAACCATAATAACCACTGAGGAATATGGAGTGGCCAGCGTTAACAATATTAACTAACGGGGAGGTCATTGTTGACCACCAAGGAGAAGGAAGGAGCCGTTGTTGACTATCAGGGAGTGGGAGGGAGCAAGTGTTGACCATATTGAATATTAGGAGGAGGAGACAGTGTTGACCTGGGAAGTGGTGAACCAGTGTTAACTTCAGGGACCACTGTGGAGTAGTCAGGAAGTGGTGAGGAACCAGTGTTAACTTCAGGGACCACTGAAGTAGCCACTGTTGATAGTAACTAATAGGGAATGATGAAGTCAATTTGACCACAGTTACCACAGGGGAATGGGGGAGAAGCCAGTGTTGACCACAGTGACCAATGGGAATTGCGGAGGAATCATTGGTGACCTTAGTGACTACTGGGGTTTGGGGATAAGTTTTGACATTAGTGATAGTGGCCACTGGGGAGTAGGAAAGAACCTGTGTTGATTTATTGACCACTGGGGAATGGAGAGTAGCTAGTGCTGACCATAGTGACCCACTGGGAGGAACCAATCCTTACCATGGTAACACTTGGGAAGCGAATAAGGAGAGGGGAGGAGCCAGTATTGACCAGTGACGTCTGTGGGGTGGGAAGGAGCAAATGCTTGCCTAAATGACCACTAGGGAATAGCCTGTGTTCACAGTGGTAACCATTTTTTTGGGTGGGGGGGGGGAGTTAACGTGTTCACTACAGTTACGTAACAGTAGGGAGGCACCGATGTAACTTAACCCCTGGGAGTGAGGGGGAGACAGCGTTGACGGAAGTGACCACTTAGGAGTGATGAACCACTGTTGACTACTGGGGAGTAAGGAGGAGATAGGGTTATACTTGGTGAGGTCTTCGGGGTTCTTCAGGGTTATACTTGGTGAGATCTTCGGGGGTCCTCTAACCCCATAGCCCGGGCTGAGCCCAGGCTGTTGCGTTGGCTCGATCGAAGAAGCTGTTACAAGCCGCAGCCATTAGGCCCCGCATTGCCCCAACAGCCTGGCTGGTCTCTGGTTCACTTTGTAGGTACTAGTACAATACACTCCTAAACTTGTCTGCTGTGCATCCCATGATATTTGTGATAGTAGATGGCAAGGTGCTGAGGATTCGTGGGCCCCATATGTTTAAGATGTTCTTTCTCCCTCTGCACTTTATAGTTCCGCAATTTCATCCGCCTTTGGTGAAAGTATTAATGCCTTGAATGATATTATTCTCTTGTTGACCATACAGACCATTCAGAAGTGAGGAAGAACCAGTTTGGACCACAATAAGCGCTAGGAGTGGGGAGAACCTAGCGTTGACCATAGTAAAACCTCTGGGGAGGAACCAATGTTCGTAATGGTTACCGAGGAGTGGAAAGGAGCCAGTTTTGATCGTTTTCATCATCTTTGATGCTACAGACGTGAACTATGTGTTCTTCAGGTGTATAGTAACATGACTTCTGCAAGCCTCATCAGTATTATATTTCTTGTGTTGCAGAGGAACGTCGCGGTGCAGTCATCATCGAAGGCAAGACGAAGATTGTGCACGAGGTACAAGGTGACCCAGGTCATGTTCTGGTGGTGAACAAGGACCGTATCTCGGCTTGGGATGGTGCCAGGGCACACGACCTGGAGGGCAAAGCTGCCATCTCCAATGCCACCAATGCCAAGGTCTTCACTTTCCTCGAGGAAGCTGGTGAGTCCTCAGTTCAAGTTGGTAATAAGAGAAACAGCACCGTCCCACAAGAATTCTAAAAACATCAAAGCCCCATGGCGGTCGGGAATCGACTACTACTAATGCCTATTTGGATGGCATTGTTCTGATGTCTTCCAGAAGGACAATTTTTGGATGCTTTCTCTAGGAATGAGCATAATTCAGACGCTTTCTCCGGGAGGGAGCATCATAACGATGCTTCTTCCTCTGGTAGGGAGCATCATTCACGTTTCCTCTGGGAGGGAACATTTTTGGATGCTTTTTGAGGAAGGAGGCATCATTGGGATGCTTCCCCTGGAAGGGAGCATCATACTCCTAAAACATCCATAGAATTCCTCTTAGATTTGTTTGACTTAATTTGGATGCTTTAGTGTACTCCCATATAGTTGAAAGACATCCCTTATTCTTGTCATCCTTAACCCCTTAACATCTATGTAAACTTTCCAATCCTCAAAATTCATGTTTCCAAGTTATTGAAAAATGCATATAACCATATGACATCAAAGTTATTCATATAAAAATGAAAACATAATCACCCTAGAAATATATTCTTTCAGAAATCTGATGTCATACTGTGATATGACAGTATGTTACCAATGATGTCATGCCTTGATACTCCCACAAAGTAGACAGCCGACAATGTCACCCAAAGGCTACCATGACAGCGGCCCTACCAACACTGCCTGGTTATGATATTCCTCCTACCTCTCCCTAGAGTTGGTAATCTGCCAGGCTGCAGTCACATAACACTAGCCCAATGCATAGATAAAATTTTGTTGGTGCTATGGAAGACAGTGGATACTCAAAGCTTAAAGCTGTAGTTGATAAAATGGTGTCCAAAATTCTAAGCATGTATGCTTCATATCATTATTAGCAAACCTGTAGTAGGAAAGGGACCTCTTTATAGCAGTTTAAGGGTTAATGCTCTAAAATTTTTGCTCTTGACATCCTATTCTTTAATGTTTTAAGACTTAAATTTGCGTGGTATTTCTCATCCCTACAGGTGCACAGATTTATACATAGAAAAGAGATTGGTTTTCACTTATTTCTTTTTAGTATAAACTTACCACACATGGTTTTACAGGTATCAAAACATCATGGGTACGATCATGTGACAGCACAACTTACATAGCTCGGAGATGCCATATGGTGCCACTGGAATGGGTTACACGTAGGGTTGCTACTGGCTCATTTCTGCGCCGTCACACTGGTGTCTCGGAGGGCTACAGGTTTACACCCCCTAAGTTGGAGACATTTTATAAGGTAGAGAATACTGGTTATTGTTTCTGTTGTATTGTATCACCTTATGAATGCATAAATTCGAAACTTTATATCTTTTCATGAGTACTATGTGACTTACACGGGATATATTTTGTAAAGGCCCCAGGAATAATAAGAGTATTTCATATTCCAAATTTGATTGTTTGGACTTTTTATAGTTGTTTTTACACAGAGATGATGGTTATGCAAGCATTTTCCAGGAAACTCAATGACAGAATTAAGGGGGTAGATGCATAAAAATTCACCTGTAATGGGTGATCTGTATGGATTAGTAAACTCTGGAGGAAACATAGTCTCTGGAGATAATGACTGTGGTGAAAGGATAAATGGGATGTATTCATCAATTTGTGTCTATATATTATCGTTAGTTAGGGTATGGTTATATTGTACATGGTTAAACATTTGTAGTGTAAATTAGGAATCAGGGAGAATAAATGTTCAGAGTGTTAGAGAGTTAGGAATGGAGGCTGTTTAGTAAAACAAAGTAGAATAAGATTTGAATGTCTCATAAAATTATCAGGGAGTTCACACTCTAAAGCCTACCTTCAGTTCAATAAAGAGAAAGAAAAATGATGAAGAGCAAATGACTGTAAAAGGGATGAGTGAGTTTTGTATGAAATTTTGGCAAGAAGGTGATAGGAGCAGAAAGGTAATTTTGGAGAATGAATATAGTCAACAAGGATGGATGTTATGAATAGCCTTAGCTCAGATGTTATAACACAGTAATGCTAAGACTTTAGCTGAATCTCATGAAATGATCAGTCTTAAACGGGGTTTGTGAAACTAACTTCATACTACAATCATGATTACTTATTTAAGCTTACAGTAGATCTTATTTTTCTGTTTTCTATAATTAAAAGAATGTGGGTGATGAACATAAACACAAACTTTGCACTGCTGAACATGAATATTGTAGTGAATTATTTACCTGCCTTTTTAGGTCCAGCAGCACAACAGCAACGTTCCCCATAAAACCGCATCTTTTGGCTCATCACACCCACTGATCACCATACCTTTCCTAGAACATCGATGAAATAAGCATAAATATTACATGGATGGTTTTAACTTCACTAGGAAAAGAGATTGCTCTGGTGGAGTTGTCTCGTCAAAAAAATTATATGGTTTTTTGAAGAGACCATGCAAAGGGTATAGTTAAGGAAAAGTGCTGAGCAACAGAAAGAAATGTTACCACAATAAGAATTTCCTCTAGTAAGATTTTCTTGTTGATTCTGCCCTTTTAACTGTTTTTACCCAACCTATGACAATGTAGAGTCTGATACAATTCCTTTTGGGAAAGATTATAGACTAAATATCTTGTCCTCGCCCAGGACATATGACTGAGCTCATGGTCGATAACTTTTGGGTCATTTGCACTACTGACCCATAAAAATGGATGAAATTTTGATGTCCACTCCCCAATCAGATCTCTCTTGTATTTTGAAAGATGTACACCAACAGTCCAACCAAGAGCTTCACACACATCACAACACATGCACAATAATTTCGTTCCAGAGTCGGACTTTAGTCCTGGCTCTAAAAAGTCCACACCTAAGACTGTTGCCATTGGCATAAGTTACCTAGGTTTCATTCTGTAACATCACTTCCCCTATAGATATACTTCAATAATATGAAGTTACCTCAAAAAATTACAACAGTTGCTCTATGCAGCAACATTTCCATTAGCAATTACTTTTATCAGGGCCTTAGAATTCTATCATAATTATTCCTATCCGAATAAAAAGGGAAATGCAATGTCAAAGTAACATCAATAATACAGGCACCCTTCAATTTATACAATAGTTATGCTCTTGAAAATGGTCAAGTAAATCAAAAATACATGTCAAATAATGTATATAATGGAGATTGGGGTTTTGTTAATAGACAGTATTGAATATCATACTAGTGAAAAACTACAGTATACACATACTGGGAAATATAAAATACTTTAATATGTATGCTGAACAATGAATTATTTTAATAAAAAATAAACTTTTGAATCCTGGTGTAATCTTATCTTCACAGGAAGTGTACATTCTCAAAGGCTGTTTGTCCTGTTAGTAGTTTAGGATACATTGAATATAGTCTTTAACTTATCCCATGTAAACAAAGTTTTTGAGAAGTAAATTTCACTATTTTTCATAGTATGACACAGTCAGACAAACTACCATGAGGGATGTAATTCTTTATTGCCATCTTCCTTTTAGTGAATACTTAAGTAAATTCAAGGATAGATTTATATGTTCATTGAAAAATATCAGTATTGTCAAGGTCTTACCAGTCAGTGTTTTGAGGGAAATAACCATTATTTTTCTCAAGACTTTGTCCATAAAGACCACACCCAGTATCTTATCTTTAGGATGATGCCAACCATGACCCGCAATGGAGTGAAGAACAAGTTCTTGAAGCAAAGCTGGACATTGGGGGTGTGGTGATCGGTCGAAATGAGTATGACATTATGGCAAAGACAACAGTGGCAGTGTTTGAGGTGCTGGAGCGTGCGTGGGCTGCCCTAGACTGTGCTCTCATTGACATGAAGATAGAATTTGGAATTGATGCATTAACGAGTAAGTGTTTTGGTAGGACAAGTGCATGCTTGTTATTACTGATACTGGGGCATGAATTTTGTTTTGTTAATACAGAAATGCAACAAAGCCTGTGATTAGGACAGCTTACTTTAGTTTATGCAAGTAATTGGCTTGGCAACATGGAACAATCAGCATTTAATTTGGAAGTAAACAACTGATTAAGTGAAGTAATACATAAGGGAGGCTTTCATTTTGATGTACATTGTTACCTATCGGAAGATAAGATTGACTCTGGAATCATTTTACCAGAATATTTCTTTTCCTACCCTTGCCAAAAACTATTGTTCCTTTACATCAAAGCATGTCTTTGGCTTTACTTGATAACATCACTGCCCCAACAGGACTTCTAAGACTCTTGTAGCAAAATTCCCTCGTCAGAAGCTAGAATGTTTTTTCCAATTAAAAGGAATATTCACCAGCATAGAGCTTTGTCCTGTTGTTGCTCCCAACAGATTTTTTCCCCACACAAGTGTTATTTCCCTATTTTAGGATAAATTGGTGCATTCCATATTTTATAGTAAATTGTTTTCTTTATAGAGGATATCCTCGTCTCTGACACAATTGATTCTGACTCTTGGAGACTTTGGCCTGCTGGTGACAAGAGGCTCATGAAGGACAAACAGGTGAGTTAACGTAAATGTACTTTATACAAGTTGTTTGCTTCCCACTTTAGCAAGATACATCAGCAATAGGTGACACAAGGGTGTCAATTTTGCATCGACTTTCAAGTCCTCATTTACAGTGCACTGAACCCAGATCACACCATTCAGAACAAAGCCCTAAAGACCACTCCTTGGTTTCCCCAGACCATTTCATGTGCCATGGTTCAGCCCTGTAGTAGCATGTTTCCCCCAGTATGCCACATTCCTTCAGTTTACACCTTTTGATGCATGCCTCTCATTTATGAATGTTCATATCTGACACTCAAAACCATTTTCACTTCTTCCTTATGTTTCCTCAGTCTTCCACTCCATCTTGCCCCTCTATATCTGACTCACAGATCCTCTTAGTCTGTCTTTGGGAATCTTCTCCACATAGCCACATCATTTTGGCATACTATGAGTCATCTCTTTATCAGACAGTGCCTATTATCATACCTCACTCTGACACTTTCATATCTTGCATGATCATCTCCCCTTACACTGCACACTGTCAACAGGCATTTATTTCTAACATGTCCACCTTCTTCTGTTCCTCTACAATTCTGGGGTGAAGACTTTCATCTGTTCAGCACCATCTCTGCCGTAACAGACTATGACCTCTCCTTCCACACACTATTCAGGGTGCCCAGGACTTTTGCCCTCCCCCTCACCCACCCTGTGATACTCGTCAACTCCCAGAGGTTCTGTCTGCTGCCAAATCCACTCTCACTTCCTCCAAGTTTTCCCCATTCACAATGAAACCATCCTATCCCTTTCCCCAACTATAACTTGTTAACTTTTATTCACATTAACTCCTAACTTCCTTCTTTTGTACACTTTCCCAAACAATGATACCTGCTTTTCGAGGTTTTCTCACTTTTTTCACCATAGTTGTCATCTGCAGGTAGCAGCGGACTCTCTTCCCCACCTTCTCACATATTGTAGACCTGACCCTTTTTCTAGACTAATCCATTTTCGTTCTTCACTGCTCTGACCATGAATATATTAAACAGCCATTTTGACATAATACATCCCTGTTGCAGACCAAACTTCACTTGGAACCACTTGCCGTCTACCCTCATTACTTAAGCACATGTCTTACTCTCCAAATGAAATCTCCTCTGCATCAAGTAGCTTTCATCCAATACCACATGTTCATAGCACCTTCCACAAGGCATCTTTGTCATCCATATGGCCTGATTTCTCCAGGACCTTAAAAATATTGCAATCTACAAATTGTATGTCTTAAGACTCATCTTTTAATGCTTCTCATGATATTTCTGTGATCTGCTTCCATATTGACATTCTTTATGTGATTAATTTCAAATCTAGTTATGACTTCAGCTTGTCTTATCATGGTCATGTTCTTTACAGTTCTACCGTAATATGGAGACTGTGACTGAGGAGGGACTGAACCAAGTCAAGCGTAACTTCCAGTGGGTAGCTGACAGGTTAGATTCCTTCATTCCCAAGCCAAAGGGATTGGTAAGTGATATATATTCATATTGTGCTGTAACACTTAGAAATAATGTTTGATTCTTGGCCTAAAGTGTGTATCATTGCCACTTCATCTATTATCAAATCAATATCAGTGATCCCTTTGCTGGCAAAATCCATATACATGGTATATTCATCTGAAATATCTTTAGCTTTAATCAAGTTTCATTATATCCATCCCTCTCTTTTCAAAGTCTACCAATCCTCCTTGTATATTCGACATTATGCTGATCAATTAAAACTTGAAATAAATTTTGCATGTTGTGGTAAATGCACATGTATTTTTCGTAACAAATTAGCCAGATAGCATAATTTTCCTTTTGGTTCCAGGTGGCAGTATTGATGGGTTCACCATCTGATGCTGCTCATTGTGAGAAAATCCGTGATCACTGTAAAAAGTTGGGTGTTCCTTGTGAATTACGTGTCACTTCAGCTCATAAAGGCACTCAAGAGACCCTTGCTATCATTGCACAGGTATGTGCTGTCAGATCAAAACAAAGATTAACATAGGTAACTTTCTTGAAATATTTTTCATATAGTTGTCTTATAGACATGTAAACTGTTCATCATGTATGCTCAAAAATCACTTTGTTTCCATATTATGATTAATATGGTGATGAGCACTAACACTTTTAGCTTAAGACAGGCATAGTTATACATTTTATTACCCAGAGTTTTGTTGTTTTTCCCCCCACAACAGCCTGGGCTGGGCCTCTGCTGCTTGGTTGGGTTATTTTTCAACCAAACTGTTGGAAGCCGTACCCCATAGGCCCATGTAGCCCCATAACAGCATGGCTGGTCTTGCACATTTTATAACTTTTTATATAGTATACTTTTAAACTGACGGGCAGCCAAGCTGTTGGGCTATGTGGGGCCACAGGCTGTGGCTTCCAACATCTAGTTCACCCTATATCTCAACCCAGGCTCTGGGTTTTGAAAACCTTGAAGAGTACATTAGGTAAATATCAGATTCTTATTGCTAAAGAAATTGATATGTGAAACATACTTATTTCTAAGGAATCTGTAATTTAATGATCCCAACTGCAGTGTTTGTATCCTTGGACTGTTTAGAGTTACATGGACGAAAGCTTGGGACTTTGCTCTCAGGCGATTAAAGAATATTTTTCTCAATATTAACAGCATTAGTTACCATGATGTGTATGAGGGATGAAATCATTACTCATGTTGGAGATGTAACCTGTCATTCTTCTATTTTCTTCCTTAGTACGAGGGTCTTGGCATCCCAGTGGTCTTTGTTGCAGTTGCTGGTCGGAGCAATGGTTTAGGCCCTGTCACCTGTGCCAACACCTGTTGTCCTGTCATCAACTGTCCACCACTCAAGCCTGAAGATGCAGCACGAGATGTCTGGTCTTCACTCAGTCTGCCATCTGGTAAAACATACTTTTGATATACATGACAGTTAGAGATATGTGTTCAAATGAGGCCATTGTTCATTTGTTTGAAACCCAACAATGTTAAAGCAGGAAAGGCTATTAGGCATACTTAATTCCTTCCTCAGGAGTTCTTTCTATCTTGAGGAGGCTCCTGCAGTACAGTGGAAGCTGGCTACATCCTCTGGTTAGGACCATAGGTCATAAAGTGTTGTGATGTTGTGTGTGTGTCCATGTGTCGAGAGTACAGGGCAATTGAGTAGCAAGTGCTTGGTATCATCTTTATGGTAGTTGCACCACAGGCATGAAGGACCTTGGCATATATTGAGACTGTGGTAGATGTCCAGGCCAGTGATGGAAGAGTGTGGTTCGTGTTTTTCTGTGGAATGTGGTTTCTGATGTGTTTACACCTGGTGGGTTGGAGTTTTAAGAATAAGTTGGGAGGTTGATTGTTAAATGCTTGTCTGATAACTTTGTGTGAGTGTGTATTTTTTCTGTATTTGTTGGGGTGGGGGAATCTGTGAGTAGCATTTACTGAAGTGGAAGGAAGGGGTAAACTTTTCATTTCTACTGTGGGGTTTATGTTTAGTTATAGAGTAGGTTAGATAGGATAGGTCTAGTGCTGTTGCATAGAACAGAGTGCTGAGCATGTTAAGATGGGACTGTATTGGGAGGATCTTTGTTTCATCATGAAGCTGTTCTGTGTTTGTGTGCGTTAGGCAGCCAGTGATTGTTATAAATGCACTATTTCATGTGGTTTGTGGCTTTGTTATATTTCCTTTTGAGAGTGTGGAAGATGAGGCAGGTGATGCAGTAAAGTGTATAAATATTTATTTCATACATGCTCACCATTTCCTGCATAAGTGAGTTAGCATCAAGAACAGATGACAGCCCTAGAGGGAAAATTCCTCACTTGGCCCCTTGGCTCTGTTGCTTCCCTAAATACCTCCCATTCTTCACCTACTGCCCATGCTTCATTTGCTGTCACCTTTTGCCATTCTACCCTTCTGGTATCTCCTCTCACAAGTTTAGTTTCCAAGATCACTCATTTCTACAACTTTCTTCTCATCCTTATAATTTCCTTTTCCTAGAGCCTCTACAAACCCCCACATTTATCTCCACCAAGTAGTGATCAGACAGTCCACCAGATGCCCCTTTCAGCACATTTACATTAAAAAGCCACTCACTCATGGTGCACAAGGGTATATATATCTCTATCTATATATATATTGCTACCTTGCTAACACGGGAGACAGCAACAGAGTATAATAATTTTTTTTTTCGTGTTTGCTATTTCCTTCACTAGCAAGGTAGCACCAGGGAAAGACAAAGAATTGGCTTCATTTGCTCATGTCCACTTCTCTAACTTTTATGTATAATGCAATTAGACTAGAGCCTTCTATCCACAACCATGCCCCACAGACCATTTTGTGGTTTTCCTTGACTGCTTCATATGCCCAGGTCATCCCTTTGATAGTATATCAATCCCCTGTAAACCAGATTGCCCCAGTTTGCATATCCTGTGCATGCCTGACACCCTTCTGCATGTGTAGACCACGTGCCGTGAAAGCATCTTTCACTACCTGCTTCCACATCTTCTTTGGTTTTCCATTTTTCTTTGTTTCTTCCACTTCTGACATGTATACCATCTTAGTCATC
>JAUUDZ010448211.1:0-12770 GCA_032361705.1 Panulirus versicolor
TAAATTTATTTTTTATACTTTGTCGGTAGCCTATTTTAGCGAGGTAGTGAACGGAAAAAGACGAAAGAATGGCCCACCCCACCTATATACACGTGTATATATGTAAACGCCCACACATGCAAATATACATACCTATACGTTTCAACGTATACATATATATAGATACACAGACATATACACATATGCACATGTACAAATTCATACTTACTGCCTTCATATATTCCCGCCACCAACCCACCACACATGAAAAGGCACCCCCTCCCTCATGAGCACGCGAGGAAGTGCTAGGAAAAGACAACAAAGGCCACATTCGTTCACACTCAGTCTCTAGTGCTCTAGTGTAATGCACCGAAACCACAGCTCCCTTTCCACATCCAGGCTCCACAAAACTTTCCATGGTTTACCCCAAATGCTTCACATGCCCTGGTTCAATCCATTGACAGCACATAAACCCTGGTATACTACAACATTCCAATTCACTCTATTCCTTGATGATAATAATGATAATAATAACAATGCCCACACACACACACACAACTGGTTCCTACTTGCAACGTATGTGACTTATGACCATCGATACATATGACCATAAAAAAAGATAGATTACAAAATATATGTATTAAAATTGCACTTGGTTGTACATCTGTTGATGCTAATGGCTCTATGCATTTGATAGTGACTGTCAGACGATATTCCAGCATTGAGTACATCACAGCATTTCCCGTTTGACTTACATCCATCTTGAGATCTGACTGGTTGGTCAGAATGGAACTCGGACATATGTCAGGGAATGGCTCTATATAGGGCCCTTGCCTATTGTGGTATTATCAAGCATGATTTTGAGTACCCACATTTATGATAATGGATACTGTTTTATCAACTGAGATATCCAATTTGATTATCCTTGGTATTTTTCCACCTGTCAGGCAAGTATTATGGTGGCTAAGGGCTATTATTTTTATTTTTGTAGCCAAGCAGCCATGTATCTTATAAACACAAGTACTGGCGACAACCCCTCTCAAGCACCTGTATGTATCCTATTGGAAGTGCTTTGTTCTGTATATGTATCATACATATTATTACATAATAGATTCAAGGAGATTAATCTGAAATATTGAGAAAATTTATTGGGTATCCACAACTCTGGGTAGATGAAACCCAGAAATATGCCAGAATATACCAGAGAAGTATCTAAGATGTCATCTGAATTATAAAATTTGATACAGAATATGAAAAGATTTGTAATTAGTCAAAAGAAAAAATTTAATTATTTTGCTCACCAGATTGACCTTCCAACCACTGAAATACATTTTGAATACTAAAGTAGTCAGGTGCACTGAGAAAACCATTCTTTCTAATTGAATGAAAGAATATAAGGAAAAGAAAACAGCCAAGAAACAAGTAATATAGTTGTCAACTTATGAAGTGAAAATATAACTGACTAATGGTAGGGGCATATTAGTAAGATATGTATGTGGTGAAAGCAGGGTAATCAGCTCTTAAAATTGGCCAAAATATACCAGAATAATACATTGTAAATCACCCAACTAGCCTATGGTGCATTCACATGAGCTAGTAGACCAGTGTTTCACTCTAGTGTGCTTCCCAGATCTGTCTCCCAGCCTGATACATCTTACATACTGAAATAATGATATGAAAATATTTTCTTTTGAGAAACATAACGTCATATAATATTATTTTTTATACTAGACCACTATTTGTATTTATGAGGTAGCAGCAGGAACCGATGAAGAGAGGCCAAATCCACTCATTCATTCTATTGCTGTCTTGTGTAAAACACTGAAACTGTAGCTCCCTCTCTACAACCAGGCCCCTTAGACCTCTTTATGGTTTACCCCAGATGCTTCACGTGCCCTGGTTCAGTCCATTGACATCATATCGACCCCTGTATTCAACATCATTCCAATTCACTCTATCCTTTGCATGCCTTTCACCCTCCTTTATGTTCAGGCCCTAATCACTCAAAATTTTCTTTGCTCAATCCTTCTATCTCCAATTTGGTCTCCCTATTTTCCATGTCCCATGCACTTCTAACCCATATATCCTCTTTGCCAACCATACCTTACTCATTCTTTCCATGTCAAAACCACTTCAGCTTACTATCTACAGCTTTCTCAACCACACACTTTTTATTACCACACATCTCACATCAATCCTCCTCCACACAGCTTTATCTGTAGCTAATGCCTCACATCCCTATGATGTTATTGGGACTACTATACCCTCAAACATGCTGCTAGTCCTCAGGCACCTCACTATAATCCATATATACAATGAATATCCTTACCAACCAGTCAACAACACAGTCATCCCCTTTCTTGATAAATTCATCTGCATTACTGTCTACTCCAGCCCCCATGCCACCATCACTTCTTTCTTCACCATACCACTCTTATGACTCTCTCTTTTTCATACCACCCTAACACAAACAATCTATTTCTACTGCCCTATCATCAAACACATTCAGCAGTCCTTCAAAATACTCACTCCATCTTCTCCTCACTTCATCACTACATATCACCACTGCCCCTTGTTGCCCCTTCTCTAATGTTCTTATTTGTTCTCTGGTTTTTTCTCACATTATTATCCTCATTCCAAAACATCACCATCTCCCTAAAGTTTACTGACACTTGCTCACCCCAACTCTCATTTGCCATCTTTTTCAATCTTTGCACCTTCCACCTTCCTCTTGATTTTCAGCCACTTTTGCTTATACATCCCCCAATCATTTGGACTGCTTCCCTGTAATTACTGCCCAAACACTTCTCTTTTCTCTTTCACTAGCAACTTTACCTGATCCCATCACTCTGCTGTTTGCTCACCTCCCACCTTTCGCATCCTGCACACATCTCTCACCACTGTATTCTTATCGACATTGATTCCCCTTTTTCGAAAACCTTTTCCAAATCTTCACCCTTGCCTCCACAAGATAGTGAGCAGACATCCCACCTGCTACTCCTTTCAGCACATTTACATCCAAGAGTCTTTCTTTTACATGGTAATCATTTATTATGTAATCCAGTATTGCTTGGTAACTGTCTCATACTTGCCAGTGTATATACTTATGTATGTCCCTCTTTTTAAACCAGGTATTCCCATTCACAAGTCCTTTTTCAATATACAGCTCCACAAGCAGTTCACAATTTCTATTCATAATTCTGAATACCCCATGCTTCCTTAGATATACCCTAAAGTGTCACACAGCTCACCTTTGCACTCAAATCACCCATCACCAATAACCACTCTTATATCTGAACTGCTGACACACTCACTCAACTGGTCTCAAAACACTTGCCTCTTATAATCTTTCTTCTCATGGCCAGATGCATAAGCACTAATAGTCACCCATGTCTCACCATCTACTTTCATTTTTACCTACATCAGTCTAGTTACACTCCTTTACACACTTCCACAATTCCTGCTTCAGGAGTGGTTCTACTCCTTCCTTATCTCTTGTCCTCTCACTAACCCATGACTTTACTCCTAAGACAGTTCCAAACCATTCTTCCCCTTGGACCTTGAGCTTTGTTTCACTCTGAGCCAAAACATCCAGGTCTCTTTCTTCAAACATACTACCTATCTCTCCTCTCTTCTCATCTTACTTACATTCACACACATTCAGACACCGTAGCCTGAGCCTTTAAGATAGATGAGCACTCCCTGCTTGTCTCATTTTTCTGTTTCATGTTTTAGAAATTGAAGTATAAAGCCCGGGGGGGGGATTTCCAGGCCCTTGCTCTTGCTCCATTTAGTTACCTTTTATAACACACAGGGAATACCGAGGTAGAATTCTTTCTGCTGTACCCTCTTTAGGGATGATAATTAGTATATATGTTTTTTATTTATGATTGCTGTTTCCCACTTTAGCAAGGCAGTAGATAAAGAAAGGCTGCATCTCCTGTGATGCATCCAAAACCACACCCCTTAGAGTTTTCCATGATTAGCCCCAGATGCTTCACTTGCCATAGTTCAGTCCATTGATAGCACATCGACCCCTATATATGACATCGTTACAGTTCTCCCTATCCCATGCATAACTTTCACCCTCCTACATGTTTAGGCCTCGAGTACTCAAAATCTTTTTCACTCCAATATGGTCTTTGTTCTCCCAGTTCCCTATATTTCTGACACTTATATACTCTTTGTAAACTTTTCCTTACTCATTCTCTCCATATTTCCAAACTATTTCAGCACCCCCTCTTCAGCTGTCTCAGCTACATTCTCTTTTGATACCATACATCTTTTTTACCCTTTCATTATTTACTCAGTCATACACCTCACACCACATATATTTCTCAAACATTTCATTTTGAACTTGTCCTCCCTTCTCTGCACACTTTATCTGTAGCCCATGCCTTGCATCCATAAAATATTGCTGGGATTGTCATTCCTTCACAAACATACCCATTTAGGCCCTCCCAGAAAAAGTTCTCGCCACACATTTTCCAGTGGTCCCAGAACCGTAGCCCCTCCCCCACCTAAGACTCGCTTCCACTTCCAGGGTTCCGTTCGCTGTCATATCCATTTTCAGATATCTATAACACTTCACTTCAATTTTTCTTCATTCAAACTCACACCCCAACTTACCTGTCCTTTGACACTACTAAACCTGATAACCTTGCTTTTATTCACATTTACTCTCAACTTTCTCTTTTCACACACACTTCTAAGCTCATTTACCAACTTCTGCAGTTTATCTCTTGAATCTACCAACAGCACTTTGTCATCAGCAAACAACAACTGGCTCACTTCTTAGGCCTTCTCTGCCCCTACAGAGTGCATACTTGCCCCTCTCTCCAAGACTTGCATCTAACTCCCTCACCATAAACAAATTGAACAACCATGATGATATCACACATCCCTGCCACAGACCAACCTTTGCTTAGAACCATTCACTCTCCTCTATCTCTACTCATACACATGCTTTACAACCTTGATAGAAACTTCCCTGCTTCTAGCAGCTTATCTCCCACACTGTAAATTCTTCGGACCGTCCTCATAGCATCTGAATCAGCTCCATCATATGCTTTCTCCAGATCCTTAAATGCCACATACAAAACCATGTTTTGTGTATTTCTCACACACATTCTTTAAAGTAAACACCTGATTGACACATCCTTTACCACTTCAGAATCCACAGTGTTCCTCCCCAATTTGATGCCCTCGATATGCCTTCACCCTTTCAACTAATACCCTCCCATAAAACTTTGCACGTATATTTAACAAACTTATACCTCTGTAGTTTGAACCTTTACCTTTTCCCCCCTCCCCGCTCTTTTCTTACAGTGGTACTTTACATGCTTTCTGCCAATCCTCTTGCACCTCACCGTGATCCATACATTAAAAAAATCTTATTCTCCCTATATTTTACTGATTCTTGCTCACCTCAAACTCTCATTTGTCCTCTTTTTTGAATCCCTGCACCTTCCACTGTACTCCTGCCACTTTCTCGTATACAACCTCAATCATTTACACTCCATGTCTGTAAGTACCACCCAAATGCCCCTCTTTTCTCTTTCACTAGCAGCATCACTTCATCCCACCACCCACTACCCATTCTAATATGCCCACCTGCCACTTTTTGCATTCTGCATGCATCTCCCTCACATATCAGCACTACTTTCATACATACCTCCCATTCCTCACCCACTCTGCTTGCTTCATTTACACTCACTCACCTTTTGCCGTTCTGCATTCATTTATTCCTGGTATTTCTTCACATAAGTTTCTTTTCCAAGCTCACTTACTGTTTCCACTCTCTTCTCACTGATAATGTTTCCTCTTCTGTGGAAACCTCTAAAAATCTTTGCCCATGCTTTCACAAAATATTGATCAGACATCCCACCAGCTGCCCCTCTCAGCACATTTACATCTAAGTCTCTTTTTTACACAACTATCAATCAACATGTGGTCCAGTAATGCCCGTTGACCATCTTTCCTCATAACATATGTATCCTTGTGTATGTCCTCCTTTTTAAACCAGTTATTCCCAATCACCAGTCCTTCTTGAGCACTCTATTCCACAAGCTGTTCATCATTTCCATCCATAATGCTCCCCATTCAAATCACCGCATTCAAATCACTCAATGCTGATATCCAGTCTTTCATCAAAACTGCTGACACACTCACTCAACTGCTCCCAAAACACTTGCCTCTCATGATCTTCCTTGTTATGGCCAGGTGCATAAACACTAGTAATCAGCCATATTTTCCCGTTCACTTTTATATTTACCCACATCAGTCTAGAATTCACTTCCTTACACACTTTTACACACTCCCACAACTGCTTCAGGAGTAGTGCTACTCCTTCCTCAGCTCTTGTCTTTTCACCATCCCCTGACTCTACTTCTAGGACATATCTGAACCATATTTCCCCTTTACCCTTGAGTTTTACTTCACTTGAAGCCAGATCATCTAGGTTCTTTTTTCAGATATCCTACCTATCTCTCTTCCCTTTTCATCTTGTTACATCCACACATATTTAGACACCCCAGGCTGAGCCTTCAAGGTAACTGGGAACTCCTTGCTTGGTTCTGTCTTTTAGAAAATGAAATATAAGAAGGGGAGGGTTTCCTGCCCTTCATTCCTACCCCCTTTAGTCATCTTCTATGATGAACAGGGAATATGGAGGTAGAAGTCTTTCTCCCCTACCCCAGGTTTAAAATAGTATGATAATAATAAGACTACCATAAAGTAAGTGATGTAGCTTTCAACTTGGCCAAGGAAGAATGATACCATGTGGAGAGAGCACTAGGGCAAAATAGTTGAATTGTGCTTTGGCTTCAAATCTTCACATTTTATGTTCAGTTTTGTTATACCATTTCATAAAAACACAACTTTGGGATTTTGGATGAAAGACATTGTTATTCTGGTTTATTATGGCAGATTTTTCCCATTAGGATAGTACCCCACCAATCTTGATTTTGCCCACCATAGGGTTTTTAGAAACTTTGAAACATAACCCCTTCAGTTGATAAGGGACCTGTGTGTGTGTGTGTGTGTATGTGTTTTGTGTATGGACTGATCCAGGGCATGTGAAATTTCTGGGGTAAGCCATAGAAAGATCTGTGGGCCTTGGATGTGGATAGGGATTGTGGTTTCGATGCATTACACATGACAGCTAGAGGCTGAGTGTAAATGAATGTGGCCTTTTTTGTCTGTTTTCCTGGTGCTACCTCCCTGATAGAGGAGGTGGCGATGCTATTCCCCGTGGGGAGGATGTCGCTAGGAATGGATGAAAGTAAGTGAGTATGAATATGTACATGTGTATATATGTATATGTCTGTGTATGTGTATGTATATGTGTGTGTGTGGGCTTTTATGCATATATGTGTATATGAGTGGATGGGCCATTCTTCATGTTTCTAAGCACTACCTCGCTGATGCGGGAATTGGTAATCAAGTGTAATGATAGATATATATATGCTTATTTGTCATTAATGTTATACTTAGTTGCTGTCTCCCGTTTTAGTGAGGTAGCACAAGGAAACAGATGAAAGAATGGCCTAACCCACCCACATATGCATGTATATACATAAACGCCCACACATGCACATATACGTGCCTATACATTTCAACATATACATACATATACATACACAGACATATACATATGTACACATGTATATATCCATACTTGCTGCCTTCATCCATTCCCGTTGCCACCCCACCACACATGAAAATGGCACACCCCTCCCTCTGCATGTGCGTGAGGTAGCCCTAGGAAAAGACAACAAAAGCCTCAGTCTCTAGCTGTCATGTATAATGCACCAAAACCACAGCTCCCTTTCCACATGCAGGCCTCACAAAACTTTCCATGGTTTACCCCAGACGCTTCACATGTCCTGGTTCAATCCATTGACACTTGGCCTCCTTCTCTGTTAGGACCTTCTTTTGGAAAATAATTGTAAGGTTCTTAGATCATAATGATAATGCAAATGACATTTTCTTAATGCCTTTAGAAATGAAACATGTATTATTGAAGCTTGGCTTGTGAATGACTACTTTGTGAAAATTGAGGCATGATACAATAAAGGAAACTTTTTTCTATTTGCATACACAGTGTATGCAATCATTGCCATTTACTCGTAGTGTGTTTTCCATATTGAAGGTTATGTCTCAGTAAATTTAACAAAGCACAGATCAACACTCATTCGCCACATCAGTTTATGATGAAGGTCATGTAAACATCATAGTAATCCTTGGTGGATCATTCAAATACTGAAGTTTAGGCTTAGTTGACATGATTAGTCACTGTAGCCTGTAAAGTTATTGGATAGGTAATTGTCTTTTATCTCTCTAGAGTTGTTTGGTTTTCCTTTTTATGCAGGTATACATTTTGAGACATATCATGAAGTAGAAAATATGAAGTGACTTGCATTTTTTTTTTCAGTATGTTAGGAGAGGTCTGGTATATTTTTCATTGAACTGTTTAAGTTACAGATTAAAGACTTACAAGCTCTAATCATTTCACATTTTGCCATTGAAATGGCCGTGCAAAACAGTGTTATGTTATCAAGATATTGGGCTGTAAATCTTTTTTTCCTTAAAGTATTGCATAATATTGTGTGTATATGTAATTGTAATTTTTGAAAAATACAGCACCTAAATGATAGAATTATTTCATTAACCATGGTACTAAGAATGCCCTTAATTCTTTTGTAACAGTGCACTGTCTTAGTAGTTGCCCAAAATGTTCACTGATAGAACCTGCCAAATTTTTATTTGTGACATCTTAAGATTGTTATATAGTGTACAAGATGTTGAGTACTTAAATCTCTTATCTGTGTATCTTATTATCATCTCTCCAGTTCCAGTGGAATGGGGTGGATCAGGTGCACATATTTCTCAACATCCCCTCCCCCCCTTCTTTCTTTTTTAGCATGGTTTATATTAACTCATGTTTAAGTGAAGCATAAACTTCCATACTTATAAAATCACTTATAAGTACCATTTTATAGCCTAACTTGACTCATCAGTTGAGACCATTCATATCACTTTCATACACAAAATGCTACTGTTACATTTGGTCCCTAATTATTCCTTCAACATCATTAGAAATATCCATATCTATAATCAGAGTTTTCATTACATCTGTCTGTATACCAGTTTGAATATATGTGCATCACAGTAACATGCATTTTTCATATTTCCTGCAACAGTCCACTGAGCATGCATAAAAGATTGCTTCAGGTCTGCTGTATTGAAATTTGCTTTTGATTATGACAAACCTCTCATAACTGTGCCTGCAAAGGAACAACAGTAAAACTGGGATATCAAGGTAAATGATGGAAGATCCCATAAGAGATCAGAAATCCTATTTTTAGGTTACATAAGCACTTCAGTTCATTTTGTATTAATGCAGTAAATACAACATATTTGCAGCTGTGAAGTAGATTGGATGTCATTAGAAGATATATATCATCACAACCTAGGAGGTTCCCAGTGTTCATACATATTATACTAATGAAATCAGTAAACCAGTAAAATGTCTTTACCATGGAGTGGGACCACATTCATTCTCCTGCTGTTTTGTTACACAGCATTCTCTCACATTTCCCAAACTAGGTTGTGCTGTATAGCACAAAAATACATGCATTTAGATTACCATTTTAAGTTATGCCTCGTTCTTAATCCATGTACGTATCTGTAAATTGCTCAGTGACTGTATGGGTACAAATGGACTTGTTGTATGTGTTTAATGTATTCCATTATATTGAATATAGGTGTGTTGAATCCAACTGTTAGTGTAGCAGATATTATATTGATAAGCAGTAGCAGATGGTACAGCTTTAATTATGGGAGTCACCATGGTAATCACTTTACAGGCCAAAGTATCAGTGCATAGAAGGGTCTGTGGGATGTAATGATTGCATAAAATTCACTAATGATTATAATTTGGTTTTGAGAAATGACAAATGGTTTAGTAGGGATGGAAAAGAGTTTAGCTATTCAGGATTTGAAAGAATTTTTATAGTAGAATTCTTGAAAGAAGTTCAAAATATTCCAGAATAGATGGAGGACTGAGTAGTCTAGTGTTGAAAAAGGGCAACATAAGAATGTATAACATATACTGCTATTTAGCTTAAGCATATTTTTATTGATATTGCAAATATAGTTGTATGAATTGATGATGCAGGCAATGTCTAGGTATTTTTGATAAATGTGTTGGAGCTGAGGCAAGAAATGCTGCATTGTTGGGTATGTGCATGAATGAAGGAGCTAAAAGTTCAGGGAATGATGAGCTTCTAGTTTCATATGAATGGAAGTACAGGTACATCACCGATTTTCCGGCACTCTTGCTTGGTTCCAAAGCCTTGCCGGATTAACCATTTTGCTGGACCAACCGCAGTCACATAATAATGATTCATCATCACACCTTTAACCTACTAATTATACATCTCCCATGTGTCTAACGTATATAATGGACTGCTAGAAATCTAAATTAAACAAATATTAAATGTTTGGGCACCCTAAGGTGGTAAGTTTGTCCTTAGATTGTTTGAATCCTGTGAGGTCTTTTTCGTCTTCTGTTGTTAGTGTTTTCCTAGGTGTGCATCACCAGAATATTGCAGTTTCATCTGCATTATACACCTGCTCAGGACTGAGGTGCTCATTAACTACAAGTTTTGCAAATTTGTCCACATACTTGGCAGCTCCTTCATGGTTTGCAGGCTGCTTTTCTCTGCACACTTTATTCATGGAAATTCCATGATGCTTCTTGAATCTTTGAAGCCATCCTTCACTATAGTCATGCTCATGTTGTAACTTAAGTTCTTTATGGAACAACTAAGCCTGGTCCATTATCATGCTACCTGACAAGTCCACTCGAACACTGTTGAAACAATTCCATCATCACTCGATCGTGCTCATTACCCTTACCATCTTTCAGTTTTTCTAATCATCATTTGCTTCTTGGAATCACAGGTCTGCATAGAATTTCAATATTTTCTCCCTTTGCTTCTTTATGTCATAAACAGTTGATGAACCAATACTGTAGATGTCATACAGCTTACGCACCAAAACACCACAATCTATTTTTTTCAACAGTTCTACTTTATCTTAGAACGATATGGACTGGTGTTTACTTTTGACAATACGACTGACACCCTCATATGTCTTAGAAACCATAGCTAGGGTTAATTTTGAGCAAAGTAAGCCAAGAATCTCACAGAATTGTGGTATCACCACCAACAGGTCCAGTGTAAAGAATGTGAATAAGCGCACCCTACACACAACACCATCTGTAGCTTCCCAGTAACTATTCTGGTGGCTGTGGTAATTTCAAATTCCCTCACATGATTTTGTTTGGACTAAAGGAGGTGCCAAGCCATCATTTGCCAGAAATTCGGTGATGTACCTGTACAGTAAATTGTATTTTTCATACATTTCTCAACAGAATTGTCTTTAGTAGGTTCTTGCCTACAGAATGATCTTCATATATGGGAGTGTTAGTTAGCTCAATAATTAATATAGTCACCCACCCAGCAGAGCATGTGAATTTGAGAGGTTGATGCATATTCTTATAACAATTGAGATAGTTTAGGTAAGCATGAAATAGGGAAATCAAACTGAAGATGCAAGAGTTATTTTGATTTGTGCATTTTTCTGTATAAGTATGTGGTTATTAATTCACCCATTAGGTAAGAAACTACTGAATGGAACTGTTTAGAGAAAATTTTTGAGATGTACAATTTACTGCATCATTTTATTGATTAAATGTTGAATTTTCTCAACTGAAGATTGTTGATAATCAGTAAGACTCCCATATATTTTTGCTTACTTTTTCCTAAATCTTTTGAATATGTAGATGACTGTCATGCATGTATTATATTTAGGTATTTTTCCAAAACTTTCTTCACACTTTTTATTCACATTTTTGCCTCAGATGTGGATGAATGTGTAGAAGGTACTCATGACTGCCATGAAGGTGAACGCTGTTTCAACCAGTATGGGAGATATATATGTCGGGGCTCACCTACCTCTTGCACCAAAGGCTTCAGGTACAACGCTCTTGAAAGGCGTTGTAAGGGTATGTTTCCTTTGTAAGCATATTAGGCTTTACATCTTGATTATTTGTAACAATTTTAAGATTTTTTCTTTTATAGAATGCTAAATATCTAGATATTTGGTTGGTGGACCCTTGTAAAACCAAATACATTTCATGAAGTGTGACTTTATGTTTTGAATAAGAAATTGTACAAAGCTACAAAGGTTTATCATGGACAGTATCAAATACTGTTAATTTAAATGTTGCAAATCATTTTTATTCTTTTGGAAGGCATAGTGTTAGAGTCCTGTGAATACAATTTTAATACCTTTAGCATGAAAGTTTAACACCTACCCATGATGTTGCTTAACATTTTCATGCTATTTGCTTCAGCCTGTGCTTATGTAAAATGGTGCTATTGGCTTCAGTCTACACAAACAATCTTCTGCTATTTCATGTGTAGTGGGACGGTGACAGGAATGGATGAAGGCAGCAAGTATGAGTATGTACATGTGTATATATGTATATGTCTGTTTATGTATATATATGAGTGTATGTGGGTGGGTTAGGCCATTCCTCATCTATTTCCTTGCACTACTTCGCTGATGCAGGAGACAGCGATTGAGTATGATAATGATGTATAACTAAGAAATATATATATATTTTTATTGATACATATATATTCTATTTATTTATTTATCTATTTATTATACTTAATCGCAGCTTTCTACATCAGCGAGGTAGCACCAGCCAGGAAACA
>JAUUDZ010448222.1:0-12769 GCA_032361705.1 Panulirus versicolor
TATATATATATATATATATATATATATATATATATATATATTTATATCATATGAAGGTGAAATCGCACTTCAGTAGGAGTTCATAAAATTTTATCTAACATTTAATTTTTCTATACATGTGGCACGACATGTTTCGTGGAGACAGTCCACCTCATCAGGTGCCAACTTAACAAAGTTATTTAAATCCCAACTTCCTACTTGAGTCCCACCGTTCAGTACCATTCTCTACTGACCAACCACATTGGGAGAATAAGTTGTTTTGGTTTGAAGTTAATAGGGTGAGAAAGACAAGAGAAGGAATGGAAACATCTGTCAAGGGGGTAAATTGGGGAAGCGGTAACAGATAGTGAAAAGACGATAGAGTAACGATTTTGAAGGACTTGATTATATTTGATGACGGGGTGGCATTTGTAGGGTGTTTGGGTCGAGGTGGTATGCGAGGTAAGATAGTCATGCATAGGAGTTTGATGAGGAAAAGTGTAGTGGTAAAAGCCCTGCGTAAGATGAAATGTGGCAAGACGACTGGAGTAGATGGTATCACAGTTGAACATCTTAAGAAAGGGGGTGATTGTGTTGTTCATTGGTTTGTTAGGATTTTGATTGTATATTTGGAAGTGAGGCACCTGAGGGTTGGCGGAAACATTTATGGTGCCATTATATAAATGAAAAGGGATACAAAGGGGAGGGTTCAAGCTATAGAGGTATAGATTCGTTTTCAATGCACTTGATAGGTTGTATGGGACAGTGTTAACTGAAAGCGTTAAGGCATATACAGTGCACCAGATGGGGAAGGAACAATGTGGTTTCAGAATTGGTAAAGGGTTTGTGGACCAGGTATTTGCTCTAAAGAATGTGTATGAGAAATACTTAGAAAAACAGAGGGATTTGTATATGGCATCTATGGATCTGGAGAAAGCAGATGATAAGTGTTGATAGAGATGCCATGTGGAAGGTCTAACGAATACATAGAAAGCTGTTATATGTGGTGAGAAGTTTTGATCAAAGGTTTGAGCGAGTAGGAAAAGAGAAAAGAGTGTTTTAGGTGAAGGCTGGTCTGCGGTAGGGGTGTTTGATATCACCCTAGCATTGTAATTTATGTATGGATGGCGTGCTGAGTGGGGTAAATGCAAGATTTGGAGAGAGGGGCGAGTATACAGGCTGTCGGGGATGAGGGGGCCTGAGAAGTGATATAGTTGTTTGCTGATGACATGTCAGTGGTGGCAGATTCGAATGAGAAACTGCAGAAGTTGGTGACTGAGTTTGAAAGTGTGTGAAAGATTGAGTTAAGAGTAAATGGCGATAAAAGCATGATTATTAGGATAAACTCCCTCCGGGACAGGGAACTACTAGGAGGTGAAACAGACTCTTTTCCTCTTCTTTTACCCTGAGACGCCCAAAGGCTTGTTCCAGAACCCATTTCCAGTGCTAGGTCTGCAGTTTTAAGATTAAGGCGTTGTTTCCTCAGTGTTATGGTAGTTTTGGTCACGATGGTGGAAGACAAGTTCCCCTGATTGTATGATTGGGGCATGGTTCCCCCAGTGGCACAGTTAAAACAATTACCTTTCTGTTGACGAGTCTTCCCCATAGTGGCCAACACCCAGGTCATGATCACTTAAGATTACCCAAGTGTTGGCGGTCAAGCCCAAAGCGGCCAACACCCGGTTCGTGAATTGTAGTAACTTCAGCGATGACTGAGGATTCTTGTCCTCCTCATACTGGCAGGCCGGCTGGAACTAGTACGCGTCCTCCCTCCCGAGCTAGTATACCTCTTCCATCATAGACTAGTTAGATATGTAAACAAAGTCTGACCCAGGTTAGTAAACATTTTTTTTTTTACTCCTCTTAGTAAACAATTATTCGTGCTACAAATCCCACCCTATTCAAGAACGGTAAACTTCATCTTTACGCTACCAGTGGGTCTCTCTTTCCTGAATTTTTAGAGGTTTAATTCATGGACAAGTAGATCTTTCCTGGCAGGGAACAGTAAATATTTTCTCCCCTTGCCTGGAGAAAAACCTTTTGTTCCTCCGGTCAGAAAACCTCTTTTCTTTTGAAATTTGCTTCCCCGTACTTGCATTTCCACCCGGCTCGCTAATCCCACTCAGCTTCCCCACAGTATATGAGCTATCCTTTATTAGGCGTCAAGAAAGAACGTAGGTAATGAAAAAGATCCTTCTTGATCTTTCTCAGCTGTGAGGAACTTACAGTAGCCTAGCGGCGGCTTAAGTCTCATGTCTGAGGAGCATAAGTGTCGGCCTTGGGTCTGCCACCATCTACTGCGCTTCAGGTTTGCTGCAGACGTTGTGGACATACCACTGCGTTTCAGAGTAGCTACAGACGTTGAAGATCTTCCACCGGACACATTGTGGTTCTGCCTCTGCGCTTCAGAGCAGCTGCAAACGTTGAGGACATTTTCAACCTGTCCCTACTCTTCAGGGCAGTTACAGACGTTTCAGGTAAGCTACAGACGTTGAGGATCTAATTCTGCGCTTCAGCGACCTGCAGATGTTGTGGATCAGCCCCTACGCTTCAGGGCCGCTGCATTCGTTGTGGACCTGCTCCTGCACTTTATGGCCTGTAGAATTTTGAACTTACCCCTTGTGCTTCAGGATCCTTCAGCCATTGTGAACCTGCCCCTGTGCTTCAGGGTCCTGCAGACATTATGAACCAGCCCTTGTGTTTTAGGGCCCAGCAGACATTGTGAACCTGCCCTTGTGTTATAGGTCCCTGCAGGCGTTATGAACTTGCCTATATGCTCCAGAGCCCTGCAGACGTTTAGGACCTGCCCTTGCACCTCAGAGCTCTGTAGACGTTGTGGACCTCTCCCTGTGCTTCAGGGTCCTGCAGACGTATAAGACCTGTCCCTGCAATTTAGGGCCCTACAGACGTTGAGTCTGCCCACGCAATTCCGGGTCATGCAGACATTTCGAACTTGATCCTGCAATATGTGGTCATGCAGACGTTTCGAACTTGCCTCTGCAATTCAAGGTATCTGCAGATTTTGTGGATCTCCCCCAGCAAATGCGGGCCCTTTAAAATGTTATGGACTAGTTACTGCGCTTCAGAGCCCTTCAGACGTAGAAGAATTGCCCTTGGAGTTGAGGACTCCGTAAACTAAAGAGTTGTGATTAATGGTTAAGCCTCAGAATGGTTAGGTGTAACAAGTGGAATGCCACAAGGATCAGTCTTAGGACCGGTTCTCTTTCTCATATATATTAATGATATTGATAATGGGCTGCATTGCAAGATATCAACACTCTCTGATTATACAAAGCTGGGTAATAAATGTACAGTTGAATTTGAACGTCTACAACTTCAAACTGACATAGAAAAACTAATGAACTGTGCTTATGATTGTTGAATGAATTTTGGTATCGATAAGTGCAAAGTTGAACTACAAGAGGAAAACGAGGAAAAAAATTTGGCTGTAATAAGCTATGATGACGTAAAACCAAGTATGCAGTGAAAAGAGCGAACAAAATTCTTGGATTTATGGGTATCAGGGAAATCATCCTTATTCTTCACAATTCACTGAGTCGTCTACATCTTGAATATTGAGTTTAGTTTTTGTTACCCTTCTTTAGAAAAGACAGACACAATGGAGAGAGTGCAGCGCCGAGCTTAGAAATGATTCCTACGTGATCATATTAAACGAATCTGGCTTACACAAGAGAAGGGTAAGAAATGATCTAATACAGGTATGCAAATGACCACAGGCATTGATAATCTTGATTTATCAAGTTACTTAAGACTTGATTTGTCTGATTTTTATATTGATGGATACAAACTCGTGGACATACGTTTTACATCGAATGAGGATAAGTGCTTTTTCTTCAACAGGATTGTTAACAATTATTTGCCAGTTAGAGCGGTTGAAAGCAGTAATATAGATACATTTAAAAACAGACTTGATAAATGTTTGATATAATGTTTACGAAAAGTGTAAACATTATATTACAGCCAGTAACATCACATTATATCCAGCGAGAACATCATACTACAGCCGGTAAGAACATTATATTTCATCCTGTGAGAACATATCATCCAATCAGTGAGAACATAATATTACAGCCAGTAATAACGTTTTATTACAACGTGTGAGAACATATTACAGTAGGTGAGTACATATTACAACCAGTGAGGACATATTGCAACCAGTGAGGACATATTACAACCAGTGAGGACATATTGCAACCAGTGAGGACATATTACAACCAATGAGAACATATTGCAACCAGTGAGGACATATTACAACCAGTGATGACATATTGCAACCAGTGAGGACATATTACAACCAGTGAGGACATATTGCAACCAGTGAGGACATATTGCAACCAGTGAGGACATATTACAACCAATGAGAACATATTTCAAAGAAGGGGTGAGGGCATATTGCAACCAGCGATAACATTATATTACAATCAATATATTATATTACAATAACTTTATATTACAATCAATACATTACATTATAAACAATGACGGCATTGTAATACAACCAGCGAGAATGTTTTATTACAACCAATGAGACCTTATCACAGTCATCGAGAACATACATAATACAGCCCGTGAGAACTTCATATTGCAGCCAGTGAGAACATTGTATTACAACCATTGATAGCATTTTGCTACCAGTGGGAACATGTTACAACCAGCGAGAACATTATATTACAACCAGTGAAACTTTATACTTTAACCAGTGAGAACATTATATAACAACCAGTCAGAACAGTTTATTACAACCAGTAAAAAACTTGTATTACAACCAATGAGAACATATTACAACCTACGAGAACATATTACAATCAGCGAGAATTTTATATTACAACCATTGAGAACATATTACAGCCAACGAGAACATATTACAATCAGCAAGAATTTTATATTACAACCAATGAGAACATTACAATCAGCGAGACTTTAATATTACAACCAATGAGAACATAATATTGCAACAGTGAGAAAGTTGTATTGCAACCAGTGAGAACATATTACAATCAACAAGAACATATTACAGCCAGCAAGATCTTTATGTTACAACCAGAGAGAAAATTATATTATAACTATTATGAAGACTGCATTACAATCAGTGAGAACCTCTGACAACCAGTGATAACATAATACAATCTGAGAGAACATATTGCAGCCTGTTAGCATTATATTACAATCAGCAAGAACATTATATTACAACCAGTGAGAACATATTACACTATGTTAGCATTATATTACATTCAGTGAAAATATTTTATTGCAACTAGTAAGAACATTGTATTGCAACCAGTGAGAACATTATAGTGCAACCAGTGATAGCATTGTATTACAACCTGTGATAACATTATATCACAACTAATGAGGACATAAAACAACTATCTAGGACATATTACAATATGTGAGGATATAGCACAGCCTGTGAGAACGTTATGAATATAGAACATATATCAAACAGCGATAATACAACATGTGAGAATATTATATTATAAATGGAGAACATATAACAAATGGTGATAACGTACTACACCTGTGAGAATATTATAATCAATGAACATATTACAGACAGTGATGATAAACTACAACCTGGGAGAACATTATGTAATATACAGACAGTGATGATAAACTACAACCTGGGAGAACATTATGTAATATACAGACATTGATAATAGACTACAACCTGACAGAACATTATATGATATACAGACAGTGATGATAAACTACAACCTAGCAGAACATTATATGATATACAGACAATGATGATAAACTACAACCTAGCAGAACATTATATAATATACAGACAGTAATGATAAACTACAACCTAGCAGAACATTATATAATATACAGACAGTGATGATAAACTACAACCTAGCAGAACATTATATGATATACAGACAGTGATGATAAACTACAACCTGGGAGAACATTATATAATATACAGACAGTGATGATAAACTACAACCTAGCAGAACATTATATAACATACAGAGGGCATCTGTGCGTAGTAATGGGTACTTCTGAGGGCACATGTTTGTAATGTTGGTCAACATTCTGGTGATCCTTGCATTGCTCTTGACAGGAAAACCTGGAATGAATGATATGGTCAATGAAAACGTCATGAATATAGCTTGGAAAACAACAGCTTTTCGTGACACGGTTTATAGAGATTGTGGAGTGATTATTACTGCAACATGAGTAATCTCTGAGCATGGCACATTCACCTGTCGTACCTTGGAAATTTGGATTGATAATCACCAAAAAACTACCGCTTAGTCATAGTTATGACATTAAAACATCATCTATAGGCATGTATCCACTCAAAAATCGTACTCAGAATTTACCCACTGAAATGGTGTAAGTACCTAGAATTCAGACTGCTGACCAAGCGACTATGAGAGGTGAAATGGACTTGCAAGGCCTGTTGTGAAGTAACAGTTCGACAAAGGAATGAGGGAGATGAGCTTTTGCCAAAGGGATTGGTTATCAAGGAAGGGAGAGGGTGGAGCTAAGACCGTGCAACCTTGCTGTAATTGGCCTGGGTAGTAATAGATAGCAACAGGTGGGTGTAACGGACCAAAATCTGCAGTTATTCTCATCGACTTTCACCTTTAAGACGGAACGGGACGCGAACCCCCTTTTCCGCGCGGCTCCCTGTGGCTATCCCAGAATGTGTCCAGCAAAGGCCCCTGATTATTTCACAACGCACGTCCTACTGGTAGCCTTTACTGTTGACTGATCCTTTCAGCTGTCCACCGTCAGGTCACCAGAGATAGCCACTCACCTGAAAGTAAGTTTCGCAATACGAACGACATTTGAAGGAATTGTTGCGAAGAATTTCTAATTTCAGGATTTTTCGTCACAGTTAGGGAAGGATTGAGAATTTCTAGTGTCATACAGACTATTTACGGTCACAGTAAGGGACTGATAGGGGATTAATGTGACATACAGATTATTTCTCGTCACGGGATTTCTGGTGGACGTAAAGGATTTCTTGCAACTGTCTGGGGCAGATGGCAGTATATCATACATTTTTAATGTTAATAGTCTAGATTTCTGGTAATGACTGAGAGCCTGTATTGTGGTGGTAGGTTTATCTTTGCGTTATTAGACTGTTGAGTGCAACGACTTAACTCCTTAATTATGACGGCTCAACCCCTCGAGTACAGCTAATCCGTTTGAGTGCGACAACCTAAAACCTTGAAAGACACCACAACCTAGACCATAAGTATGACGACCTTGAACACAACGAGTGGAACCCTTAATAGCTATGACTTGGTCCAGTATGATAACTTATCCCCTTGAGAGAGATGGCTTCAGTCTTAAGTACGATTACTTTTGTCGTTGTATTAAAAACATAAAGGCATTTACTCAAGAGGTTAAGTACTTTTATAGCAAATTTTACTTGCAGGTCATATGTGTGATGGGATGCGACACTATTGAGACATTAGGGCAGTCATGATAACACTATCACGCCAATGTCAAGCTGAAGTAATGAAAATTATGGAACGTTTCTTTCATAATTATGACGTATTAACGACATAGTTTGGGAGGTTTTACGAGGCTGTTAAGAGGAAAGCAAAGACCCAGTTATGGAGCACTTAAGATGACTTAGTTCGTTGCCCAGAAAAAAAAATGTTGGATTTGTTTTTATGATGGTTTAGGTTAGGTTACCAGCGGGTGCTGAAGCATCTCATGCGCTCATTCTCACTTGTGCACATATGGTCTATATCCTGCCTTTATGGTCCTAGGTTTGAACTTTAGATGGAGGATTACTGTATAGCATTCTTATAGAAAGTTATATTGGAGTCTTGTCTGCCTTGTAGTGAGTGAGTGCTAACTGACACAAGAGTTTAGCTTAACAAAACCTAGGATAAATTATTAACACTGCACTGTTGCATTATAGAAATTCCCTCGTGTTGATACTTCATCATTTGAGCTTACCGTCATGACCCACCATCCAGTCAGGAGTTGAAGATGTCCTAATCATTGGATAGAACATAACGGTAATAATACTGAACTAATTCCTGAAACTTAGCAAGTGTTTGACCCCTTGATCATATTAGTACGACACTTGCAAGGGTCAAGTGTATGGTCTACACCTCACTCTGTACTAGTTTATGTGGTGTACACCTCACGCTGGACCAGAATGTGGTCTACACCTCACGCTGTACAAGGATGTGGTCTACATCTCACGGTGTACTAGGATGTGGTCTACATCTCACGCTATACTAGGATGTGGTCTACATCTCACGCTGTACTAGAATGTGGTCTACATCTCACGCTGTACTAGAATGTGGTCTACATCTCACGCTGTACGTGTGTGGCCTACACCTAACGCTGCACTAGGCTGTGGTCTACACCTCACGCTCTACCAGGGTGTGGTCTACACCTCACTCTGTACTAGTGTGTGGTCTACACCTCACGCTCTACCAGGGTGTGGTCTGCACCTCACTCTGTACTAGGGTGTGGTCTACACCTCACTCATCTCCCCACCCGTTGTCATACCCATCTCCTCATTCGTCACCCAGCCTGACACCCCCACCGAAACCCCACCCGAGATCCAACTCATCACCCCACTTGTCACTTCATCCATCACCCGCCCCCCCCCCCCCTCGCCCTTTATGTGGGTAAATTGGGTAACTATCTTTTTTTTGATGAGTATTGCTATGTTAGTTATCTAAAGTCCATCTGTCTGGTTCTACTCTGTTAACGATGTGTTCCTTTTCAGAAATCGGGGGCCCGGATGAAATGCTCGGCGTGCAAGATCATCGCCCACACCGGCTGCATTGCAGCCCTAGTCGAGAGGGTCAAGTTCCCCTGTAAACCCACTTTCCGCGACGTGGGTCCTCGCCAGTACCGCGAGCAGACAGCAACTCATCACCACTGGGTCCACAGGCGGAACCAGAAAGGCAAATGCAAGCAGTGTGGCAAAGTAAGTCCCATTTGTTTGGTTCCAACTCCCTTCACTTCACCTAGGACCCTCATCTCACCTAACTACCTTCTTACTTTCTCGATTTTACCCAAGACTCTCGGCTTACTTAGCCACATTCTCCTGTCTTCGTCCCCATCAGGTTTTTCTGGGCATGTCTCCTCGTCAGGCTACTCATTTCTCTTTTTCACTGACAAGTCCGCAAGTTCTCTCATTCGGTCTTTCCATGTAGTCGTCCCTCTCCATTATGTTCTACATTGCGTTCATGTTAAGATCCCAGTTACATTCGTGTTTCTTTCAGAGTTTCCACCGGAACGGTTTTTATCCCCGTCGTGTCCACCTGTACTGACATTTATCTAGTCACTTCCCTAAGTACCTCTTACACCCCTGACGGTCCATTGTAACCTATCAAGCTGCCAGTAGGTTAAATTGAGTGCCACCTGTTACAATAAAGTCTCTTCTTACAGTGTCTAATACTCTGTTCACGTAAGGTTCGCCAGTGCCATGAGTCCCTCTCAAGAGTCCCTATTGACTGATCCCATCAGGTCTTCCCAGTAAAGCATGTTGGTTGCATAACCGGTAAACTATTCCTTTGAAGTCCGCCACAAGTAAAGCTTTCTTCACTGGTGAGGTTCCAGTGTTGCAGGCTATCGTGACTGGCATCCCAACACTTGTACTGAGCATCAATATTTCGTCCCGGAAATAACTAGGATCGAAAGATTATTATATTCCGTAAAAGTATGTAAACTAGTATAAGCGGTTTACTGTTTAATCAGCATCGAATTTTTCATTACACAGTTTGGAAGCCGATTATATTTTTTCATAGAAAATTAAAGTATCGTTTACCTATTTATTACCTGTTTCACGCCTCATACGTATGTACTCCGATGATGTGCTGTATGAGAAGATGGCGATCATAACAAGGTTGACTCTGCCAGCCCTCAAAATGAGTCCTCGTCTCACAAATTTTGGTGTGGTCAGACCATCATCCACCATACCTGGATCCTTCTGCCACCTAACTCTTCCATCACCCGTTATCCCCTTGACCTTCTGATCTCTGGCTCATCCATAGTTCGCTATGTCAAGTTTTCCCCCGCCTCTTGGTCTACGATCATCCGCCACACCTAGGCTCCCATGGTCTCTGGTTCATCTATCGTCTGCTATATATGGGTTCCCTGGCCTCGGGCTCATCTGCCATATCTGGGTTCTTCTGACCCCTGGCTCGCTCTTCGTTTGTCATATCTGGGTTCCCTGGCCTCTGGCTTCTCCATCGTTAACCATTCCCGTGTCTTCCTGACCTCTGGCTGCTCCATCGTTAACCACACCTGGGTTCCCCTGGCCTTCTTGCTGCTCCATCGTTAACTATACCCGGGTTACCCTTACCTATGGTTACTCAATTGTTAACTATGCCTGGGTCTCCCTGACCTCTGGCTGGTCCTTTGTTTATTATACCTGAGTTACCCTGGCCTCTAGCTGCTTTATTGTTAACTATACCTAGGTCCCCCTCACCTCTGGCTACTCCATTGTTAACTATACCTGGGTCCCCCTCACCTCTGGCTACTCTATTGTTAACTATACCTGGGTTACCCTGACCTTTGGCTACTATATTGTTAACAATACTTGGGTCCACCATTGTCTGCAATAAGTGGGATCCCATGACCTCTAGCTCCACTATCGTCCGCCATACTGGGTCCCCTTCACCTCTGGTTCTTCCATTGTCTGCTATAAGTGGGTCCCCATGACCTCTGATACCACCATGCTGGGTCCCCCTGACCTCTAGCTCCTCCACTGTTTGCTCTAAGTGGGTCCCTCTTTCCTCTGGCTCCACCATCATCTGCAGTGCTTGTGTCCCCCTGGCCTCACAGCGTCAGTCATACCTTCTCGGCTCTCATTGAACGTCTTAAAGTCAGTCACGCCCTTACGGCTCTGACTAAACCCCTCAGTGTCAGTCACACCCTCACGGCTCTGACTAAACTCCTCAGTGTCAGTCACACCCCCAGCTCTGACTGAACCCCTCCATGTCAGTCACACCCTCCTGGGCTGTTACTGAACCCCTCAGCGTCAGTTTCACACTCCCAGCTCTTAATGAACCCCTCAGCGTCAGTCATACCTCCCTGGGCTATGACTGAACCCCTTAGCGTCAGCCACACTCCAATTCCCCAACTGAACCTTCAGCGTCAGTCACACCCATCCGGCTCTGACTGAACACGCATACTAATACTGGTGCGGAAGTAGTATATCGTGTTTTTGTCTTTCGTGTATACTTGTTCGTTCTTAATGAACAGTGATTACTGATCACGGAAATATCTTTACACAGGCTGTCTTTTTGCACGCAGATACTGCATGTTTATCCATTTCTATTGCACAAATAATTTTTACATATTTTCCGACTTATGACTTCAAGAAGTTATTCTGGTAATGGTCGGCTGTATTGCATGAGTTCCTACGCTTGTTCGTCCTCCGCTAGTGAAAATTTCTGTATACTGATCACGTACTCGGAAGTTACTAAGTGGATGCAACTCGTCGGCTGAAATGAGAAGTAGACGAAACTGCCATGTATTTCTAAGAAAATGACTATACTTGTGCCACAGGCATTGTGACGTCTTATCTTAACAGCCATGAGATGGGAAAGACAGACAGAACCGAACGAAGACAGAGACATCGCAGGAATGGCGGAAGATGGGGAGAAGCAAATGGGAAGGTGAAAGAAGTGGAAACAATAAGGCAGATGGATAAGGGGGTCAAGAAAAGTATGACACTCACTGGAAAGAAGCCTACACGAAGACAGATGGAGACAAGAAGAGAGACAAACTGCTGCCCTACATACATCCAAGTTTAACAGTTTGTAGTGTGAGGAGCCGTCTTGTGTTGCAATATCAGATGTTAATTTACAAGTCCTTGATGTACCATTGACCTCTTCAGTACACGCTTACGATTTCAGACACATATATTTACTTAGATTCTTTATAAAAGGTAAAGTAACTCGCCTTATGTATGAAGACCATCCGTTAACCGTTCCCTATTATCGTCTCAGTTTGGTACACCATAATAGACCGCATTTCAGAAAATGTCTCCGTGGCCCGGAAGGGAACGAAAGATGTTTCAGGGATCGTCTTTTGTACTAATTGATAAGATCTGAGGGTTAGGGGTGGGGATCCACAGAGGATAATCACTCCAAAGACGAGGGTTTTCGGTAACTTTGGATAAGAATGATAGAGGAAAGCCTTGGGAGGAGAGGGTGTGTCTGGTTGTCCATATCCCTTTCCAGATGGGGACAAGTTGGTGTACTTTAGTCAGGTCGCTTGGGTTTGTGTGGGGTTGGCTCTTCCTCATTTCCATTAGCATCCTTCTTCTGGTTACCTGTTCCGTTGAAGATGTCCTGCCAGTGAAATACACCCATCCTTATCTCACTTCACAAGCTCTACAGAGAACTTGGTAAAAATTTTCACATTACAATGTCATGACTGAGATAAGTTAATGGAAAGGGATTGATATGGTGTATTCTTGTATGGAATGATGGAGTTGAGGGTCTCCTTGATAGTGATTGTGGTGGTCACCAGCACGACCCATTGGTCGTCCTGCTGTTGATGATTGTGGTGGTTACTAGGACGACCCATTGATCGTTCTTTTGATGATAGCAGTGGTCACTAGCACGACCCATTGGTCGTCGTGCTGTTGATGATAGTGGTGGTTACTAGGACGACCCATTGATCGTTCTTTTGATGATAGCAGTGGTCACTAGCACGACCCATTGGTCGTCGTGCTGTTGATGATAGTGGTGGTTACTAGGACGACCCATTGATCGTTCTTTTGATGATAGCAGTGGTCACTAGCACGACCCATTGGTCGTCG
>JAUUDZ010448233.1:0-12766 GCA_032361705.1 Panulirus versicolor
GCCATCACTACTAACGTCAGCATCATCATCAACCTTCACTACAAAAGTCGGCTCCATCATCAGCCATCACTACAAAAGTCGGCTCCATCATCAGCCATCACTAGTAACGTCAGAATCGCCATCATCCATCCACAACAAAGTCGGCATCGTCATCAGCCATCACTGCTAACGTCAACATCATCAGCCATCATTACCAACGTCATCGTCATCATCAACCATGACTCCTAGCGTCAGCATCATCACCAGCCATCACTACTAACGTCAGCAGCAGAATCATCCATCAATACTAAAGTCATCATCATCATCAACCCATCACTATTAACGTCAGTATCATTAGCAGCCATCACTGCTAACGTTAGCAACATTATCAGCCATCAGTAATAACTTCAGCAACATCATTAGCCGTCACTACTAACGCCAGCAACATCATCAGACATCATGACAACCGTCAGTATCAACATCAGCCATCACTACTATCGTCAACATCATTATCATCCATCACTACTAACGTAAGCATCACCATCATCGGTCACTAGTAGAGTCGCCATGATCATCAAGACATCACTATTAACGTCAGCATTATTATCAGGCATCACTACTAACGTCATAAACATCATCAGCCATCACTACTAACGTCAGCATCACCATCAGCCATCACTAATGTCAGCATCATCAGCCATAACAACTTATGTCAACATCATCATTAGCCATCACTACAAATGTCAACATCATCATCAGCCATCACTACGAGCGTTACCATCATCATTAGCTATCATTACTAACGTCAGCATCATCATCAGCCATGACTACTAGCGGCAGCATTATCATCGGCCATCACTACTAACGTCCGCAGCAACATCATCCATCACTATTAAAGTAGGCATCACCATCAGCCATCAATAGAAACGTAAGCATCATCATCAGCCATCACTACTAATGTAAGTATCACCATCATGCATCAATTCTAATTTCGGAATCATTATCAGCCATGACTACTAATGTTAGCATCATCATCAGCCTTCATTACTAACGTAAGCAGTACCATCCTCAATCAATACTAAAGTCGGCATCATCATCAAGGTATCACTACTAACATCAGCATCATTATCAGCCATAGCTACTAACATCAGCATCATCATCAGCCATCATTACTAACGTCAGATACATCATCAGTCATCACTACTAACGTCAGCAACATCATCATACATCATTACAAACGTAAGCATCATCATGAGCCACCACTACTAGCGTCAATATCATCATCCATCATACTAACGTCAGAATCACCGTCATTCTTCACTACTAAAGTCAGCATCATCATTACGCCATCACCACTAACGTCAGCATCATTATGAGCAATCACTACTAACATTTTCATCATCAGATATCATTACTAACGTCAGAATCACAATCAGCCATCACTATTAGCGTCATCATCAACATTCATCACTACGAACATCAGAATCATCATCATCAGCCATCATTACTAACGTCAGCATCTTCATCAGCCATCACAACTAACGTCGCCATCATCATCATCAGCCATCACTACTAACGTCAGCACCACCATCATCCATCACTAGTAAAGTTGGCATCATCAAACCATCAATACTAACGTTAGCATCATCATCATCAGCAATCACTACTAATGTCAGTATCAACATCAGCCATCACTACTAACAACAGCATCATTACCAGCCATCACTACTAACGTCAGCATCATCATCATCATCAATCACTACTAAAGTGGGCACCATCAACAACCATCACTACTAACGTCAACATCACCATCATCCATATATACTAAAGTTGGCATAATCATCACCCATCACTACTAATGTCAGCATCATCATCTATCATTACTAACGTCAGCATCATCATCAGCCATTACTACTAGAGTCAGCTTCATAATCTGCCATCACTATTAATGTCAGCACTACCATCATCCATCATTAGTAAAGTTGGCATCATCATCGAGCCATCACTACTAACGTCAGCATTATTATCAGCCATTGCTTATAATGTCAGAATCTTTATCAGCCATCAATATGAACGTCATCATAATCAGCCTCCATCACTAACGTCAGCAACATCATCAATCATCATTACAAACGTCAGCTTTCTCATCAGCCATCAATACAAGCGTCAAAATCATCATCAGCCATCACTACTAACGTCAGCATCACCATCATCAATCACTACTAAAGTCAGCATCATCATCAACCCATCAAAATTAACGTCAGCATCATTATCAGCCACTCACTAGTAATGTCATTATCATTATCTGCCATTAATACTAACGTCAGCTGCACCATCAGCAATGATTAATAGCGTCAGCATCAATCATCACTACTAACGTCAGCATCATCAATATCCATCACTACTAATATCAGCATCATCATCATCAGCCATCACTACAAGCACCACCATCATCAGTAGCCAACACTACAAACGTCAGCATCATCAGCCATGATTACTAGCATCAGATCATCATCAGCCATCACTACTAACGTAAACATTATCATCAGCCATCATTACTAACGTGAACATCATCATCAACCATGACTACTAGTGTAAGCATCATCACAAGCCATCACTACTAACGACAGCTGCACCATCATCCATGATTGCTAAAGTCGGCATAACCATCGGCCATCAAAACTAACCTAAGCATCATCATCAGCCATCACTACTTACGTCAGCATCACCATCATGCATCAATACTAATGTTGGTATCAACATCAAGACATCACTACTAACATCAGCATCATAATCAGGCATCACTACAAACGTCAGAAGCATCATCAGCCATCACTACTACCGTCACCATCATCATCATCATCAGCCATGACTACTATTGTCAGCATCATCATCAGCCATCACTACGAGCGTTACCACCATCATCAGCTATCATTACTAACGTCAGCATCATCATCACCAGCCATGACTACTTGCGGCAGCATTATTATCAGCCATCACAACTAACGTCAAAAGCAACATCATCCATCACTATTAAAGTCGGCTTCACCATCAGCCATCAACAGACACGCAAGCATCATCATCAGCCATCACTACTAATGCCAGCATCATCATCATGCATCAATTCTAATTTCGGCATCATCATTAGCCATCACTACTAACGTCAGCATCATCATCAGCCATCATCAATAACGTCTGCATCATCATCAGCCATGACTACTAGTGTCAGCATCATTATCAGCCTTCATTACTAACGTCACAAGTACCATTCTCCATCACCACTAAAGTCGCCATCATCATCAAAGTATCACTGCTAACATCAGCATCATTATCAGCCATAGCTACTAACATCAGCAGCATTATCAGCCATCACCACTAACGTCAGACATATCATCAGCCATCACTACTAACGTCAACAACATCATTACACATCATTTCAAACGTCAGCATCATCATCAGCCATCATTACTAGCATCAATATCAATATCCATCACTACTAACGTCAGCATTACCATCATTCTTCACTACTAAAGTCGGCATCATCATCAAGCCATCACTACTAACGTTAGCGTCATTATGAGCAATCACTACTAACGTCAACATCATCATCAGATATCACTACTAACGTCAGAATCACCATCAGCCATCACTACTAGCGTCAGCATCAACATCCATCACTACAAAAGTCAGATTCATCATCATCAGCTAACATTACTAACATCAGCATCTTCATCAAGCATCACAACTAACGTCAGCATCATGATCACCATCACTACTAACGTCAGCACCACCATCATCCATCACTTGTAAAGTTGGCATCATCATCAAGCCACCAATACTAACGTCAGCATCATCATCAGCAATCACTACTAATGTCAGCATCACCATCAGCCATCACAACTAACGACAGCGTCATCATCAACCATCACTATTAACGTCAGCATTATCATCAATCACTACTAAAGTGGCACCATCAACAGCCATCTCTACTAACGTCAGCATCACAATCATCCATCATTACTAATGATGGCATCATCATCAGCCATCACTACTAACGTCAGCATCATCATCTATCATTACTAACGTCAGCATCACCATCATCTATGACTACTAGAGTCAGTATCATCATGAGCAATCCCTACTATATCAGCACCCCAAACATCCATCACTAGTAAAGTTGGCATCATCATCAAGCCATCACTACTAACGTTAGCATCATTATTAGCCATCGCTTATAACGTCAGAATTATTATCAGCCATCAATACTAACATCAGCACCATCATCAGCCTTCATTACTAACGTCAGCAACATCATCAATCGTCATTACAAACGTCAGCTTCATCATCAGCCATCAATACTAGCGTCAAAATCATCATCAGCCATAACTACTAACGTCAGCATCACCATCATCAATCACTACTAAAGTCAGCATTATCATCAAGCCATCACAACTAGCGTCAGCATCATTCTCAGCCATCACAAGTAACGTCATTATCATCATCTTCCATCACTACTAACGTCAGCTTCGCCATCAGCTATGATTATTAGCGTCAGCATCATCAACCATCACTACTAAACGTCAGCATCATCAACATCCATTACTACTAATATCAGCATCATCATCAGCCATCACTACGAGCGCCACCAGCATCAACAGCCATCATTACTATCATCAGCATCATCATCGACCATGCCTACTAGCATCATCGTCATCATTAGCCATCACTACTAACGTAAGCATTATCATCAGCCATCATAACTAACGTCAGCATCATCATCAGTCATGACAACTAGCGTACGTAACATCACCAGCCATCACTACTAACGTCAGCAGAACCATCATCCATGATTGCTAAAGTCTGCATAACCATCAGCCATCAAAACTAACCTAAGCATCCTCATCAGACATCACTAGTAATGCCAGCATCACAATCATGCATCAATACTAAAGTTGGCATCATCACTACTAACGTCAGCATCACCATCAGCCATCACTACTAAAGTCAGCAGCATCATCATCCATAACTAACAACGTCAACATCATCATCAGCCATCACTACTAACGACAGCATCACCATCAGCCATCACTACTAACGTCAGTATCACCAGAAACCACTACTAACGAAGGCATCATCATCAGACATCACTACTAACGTCAGCGTCACCGTCAGCCATGACTACTAATGTGAGAATCATCATCATCAATCAATACGAAACTCAGCAAGATTAACAGCCATTATTACTAACGTCAGCATCATTATTAGCCTTCACCGCTAACGTCAGCATCATCACTATCCATCGCTACTAATGTCAACATGACCACAAGCCATCACCACTAACCTAAGCAACATCACTAGTCATCACTACTATCGTCCGCATCATCACCAGCCATCACCACGAAAGTCGGCACCATGAACAGCCATCACTAGTAATATCAGCATCTCCATCATCCATCGATACTAAAGTCGGCTTCATCATCAGCCATAACTACTACCGTCAGCATCATCATCAGCCATCATTACAAACGTCAGCATCATCATCTTCCTTGACTCCTAGTGTCAGCATCATCATCACCCATCACTACTAACGTCAGCAGCACCATCATCCATCAATACTAAAATCGGCATCATTATCAGGCCATCACTACTAACGTCAGTATCATTAGCAGCCATCACTGCTAACAACAGCATCATCATCAGCTATCACTACTAACATCACCAACATCATCAGCCATCACTATTAACGCCAGCAACATCATCAGACATCATTACAAACGTCAGCATCATCATCAGACATCACTACCAGCGTCAACATCATTATCATCCATCACTACTAACGTCATCACCACCATCCATCACTACTAACGTAATCACCATCATCCGTCACTACTAATGTTTGCATCATCATCACGCCATCAATTCCAACGTCAGCATCATTATCAGTCACCACTACTAACGTCAAAGCATCATCAGCCATCACTACTAATGTCAGCATCATCATCAGCCATCACAACTTACATCAGCATTATCATTAGCCATCATTACTAATGTCAGCATCATCAGCCATCACCACGAGCGTTACAATCATTATCAACCATCATTACTAACGTCAGCATCATCATCAGCTATGACTTCAAACGTCACCATCATCATCAGCCATCATTACTAACGTCAGCTTCAACATCATCCATCACTACGAAATTCGGCATCACAATCAGCCGTCCATACTAACGTAAGCTTCATCATCAGCCAGCACTACTAACGTAAGCACCACCATCATGCATCAATACTAATTTTGTTATCATCATCAGCCAGCACTACGGACATCATCATCATCATCAGGTATCATTACTTATGTCAGCATCATCATCAGCCATGACGACTAGAGTCAGCATCATCATCAGCCTTCACTACTAACGTCAGCAGTACCATCTTCCATCTTTACTAAAATCGGCATCATAATCAAGCCACCACTACTGACGTCAGCATCATTATCAGCCATAACTACTAACATCAGCATCATGATCAGCCATCACTACAAACGTCAGATACATTAACAGCCATCACTACTAACGTCAGCAACATCATCAGACATCATTACAAACGTCTGCATCACCATCAGCCATCATTACTAGCGTCAACATCATAATCATCCATCATTAATAACGTCAGCATCACCATCATCCATCACTACTAAAGTCGGAATCATCATCAAGCCATCACCACTAACGTCCACATCATTATCAGCAATCACTACTAACGTCTGCATCATCATCAAACATCGCTACTAAAGTCACAATCGCCATCAGCCACCACTACTAGCGTCAGCATCAACATTCATCACTACGAAAGTCAGCATCATCATCAGGCATCATTACTAACGCCAGCATCTTCATCAGCCACTACTACTAACGTCAGGATCATCATCAGCCATCACTACTAACGTCAGAACCACCATCATCCATCACTACTAAAGTTGGCATCCTCATCAAGCCATCAATACTAACGTCATCATCATCATCAGCAATCACTACTAATGTCATAATGACCATCAGTCATCACTACTAACGTCAGCATCTTCACAAGCCATCACTACTAACGTGAGCATCATCATCAGCCATCACTACTTAAGTCGGCACCATCAACAGCCATCACTACAAACGTCAGCATCACTATTATCCATCAGTACTAAAGTCGGTTCATCATCAGCCATCACTACTAACGTCAGCATCATCATTCAGCCATCACTAATAACGTCAGCACCACCATCATCCACCACTAGTAAAGTTGGCATTATCATGAAGCCGTCACTACTAACGTCAGCATCATTTTCAGCCATCACTGATAACTTCAGAATCATCATCAACCATCAACACTAACGTCAGCATCATCATCAGCTATCATTACCAACGTCACCAACATAATTAACCATCATTATAAACGTCAGCTTCATCATCAGCCATTACTACTAGCGTCAGAATCATCATCAGGAATCACTACTAACGTCAGCAGTACCATCATCCATCGCTACGAAAGTCGGCATCACCATCAGCCATCAATACTAACGTCAGAATCATCATCAGCCATCATTACTAACGTCAGCATCACCATCAGCTATCACTACTAATGTCAGCATTGTCATAAGTAATCACAACTAACGTCAGCATCATCATCAGCATTCACTACTAATGTAAGCATCATCAGCCATCACTACAGGCGTTACCTTCATCACCAACTATCACTACTAAGTCAGCATCATTATCAACCATCACTACTAATGTCAGCATCACCATCAGGCATCACTACTAATGTCAACATAATCATCAGCAATAACTAACAACGTCAACATCATCAGCCATCACTACAAACGATAGTATCACCAACAGCTATCACAACTAACGTCAGCATCACCAGAAACCACTACTAACGTAAGCATCATCACCTGACATCACTAGTAACGTCAGCATCACCGTCATCCATCACTACTAATGTCAGGATCACCATTATCAATCAATACCAAACTCAGCACCATCATCAGCCATTATCACTAAAGTCAGGATCCTTATTACCCTTCACTGCCAACGTCAGCAACATCGCCATCTAGCACTATTAACATCAGCATCATCAGCAGCAATCAATACTAATGTCAGCATGACCATCAGCCATCAACACTGATCTAAACTTCATCACCAGCCATCACTACTAACGTCAGCATCATCATCAGACATCACTACAAAAGTCGGCTCCATCATCAGCTATCACTATTGCCGTCAGAATCACCATCATCCATCAACACCAAAGTCGGCATCATCATCAGCCATCATTACCAACGTTATAATCATCATCAGCCATGACTCCTACCGTCCGCATCATCATCAGCCATGACTATTAACGTCAGCAGCACCATCATCCATCAATACTAAAGTCGTCATCATCATCAACCCAGCACTATTAAAGTCAGTATAATTAGCAGCCATCACTGCTAACGTCAGCAACATCATCAGCCATCACTACTAACTTCGGCAACATTATCAGCCATCACTACTAATGCCAACAACATCATCAGACATCATTACAACCGTCAGTATCATCATCAGCCATCACTAATAGCGTCAACATCATTATCATCCATCACTACTAACGTAAGCATCACCATCATCCGTCACTAATAGAGTCGGCATCATAATCAAGCCATCACTACTAGTATCAGCATCATCATTAGCCATCACTAATAAGGTCAGCACCATCATCAGCCATCACTACTAACGTCAGAACCACCATCATTCATCACTAGTAAAGTTGGCATCCTCATCCAGCCATCAATACTAACGTCAGCATCATCATCAGCAATCACTACTAATGTCAGCATGACCATCAGCCATCACTACAAATGTCAGCATCATCACAAGCCATCACTACTAACGTCAGCTGTACCATCTTCCATCACTACTAAAGTCGGCATCATAATCAAGCCATCACTAGTAAAGTCAGCATCATTATCAACCATAACTACTAACATCAGCATCATCATCAGCCATCACTACTAACGTCAGATACATTAACACCCATCACTACTAACGTCAGCATCATCATCAGAAATCATTACAAACGTCAGCATCATCATCAGCCATCACAGCTAGCGTGAACATCATAATCACCCATCATTAATAACGTCAGCATCACAATCATCCATCACTACTGAAATCGGCAACATCATCAAGTCATCACAACTAACGTCCACATCATTATCAGCAATCACTACTAACGTCTGCATCATCATCAGACATCGCTAATAACAGAATCACCATCAGCCATCACTACAAGCGTCAGCATCAAAATTCATCACTACGAAAGTCAGCATCATCATCATCAGCCATCACTACTAACGTCAGAACCATCATCATCCATCACTAGTAAAGTTGGCATCCTCATCAAACCATCAATACTAACGTCAGCATCATCATCAGCAATCACTACTAATGTCATCATGACCATCAGCCATCACTATTAACGTCAGCATCATCACAAGCCATCATTACTAACGTCAGCATCATCATCAGCCATCACTACTAACGTCAGCAGTGCCATCTTCCATCACTAGTAAAGTCGGCATCATAATCAAGCCATCACTAGTAACGTCAGCATCATTATCAACCATAACTACTAACATCAACATCATCATCAGCCATCACTACTAACGTCAGATACATTAACAGCCATCACTACTAATGTCAGCATCATCATCAAAAATCATTACAAACGTCAGCATCATCATCAGCCATCACTGCTAGCGTGAACATCATAATCATCCATCATTAATAACGTCAGCATCACCATCATCCATCACTACTGAAATCGGTAACATCATCAAGCCATCACAACTAACGTACACATCATTATCAGCAATCACTACTAACGTCTGCATCACCATCAGACATACTATTAACGTCAGAATCACCTTCATCCATCGCTACTAGCGTCAGTATCAACATTCATCACTACGAAAGTCAGCACCATCATCAGCCATCATCACTAACGTCAGCATCTTCATCAGCCATCATTACTAACGTCAGCATCATCATCAGCCATCACTACTAACGTCAGAATAATCATCACCCATCAGTAGTAAAGTTGGCATCCTCATCAAGCCATCAACACTAACGTCAGCACCATCATCAGCAATCACTACCAAAGTCACCATGACCATCAGCCATCACTACTAACGTCAGCATCATCACAAGCCATACCTACTAACGTCAGCATCATCATCAGCCATCACTGCTTAAGTCGGCACCATCAACAGCCATCACTACAAACGTCAGCATCACTATTATCCATCAGTAGTAAAGACGGTTCATCATCAGCCATCACTGCTAACGTCAGCATCATCATCAGCCATCATTACCAACGTCAGCACCGCCATCATCCACCACTAGTAAAGTTGGCATTATCATCAAGCCATCACTACTAACGTCAGCATCATTTTCAGCCATCGCTAATAACTTCAGAATCATCATCAGCCATCAATACTAACGTAAGCATCATCATCATCAGCTATCATTACTATCGTCACCACCATCATTAACCATCATTATAAACGTCAGCGTCATCATCAGCCATTACTACTAGCGTCAGAATCATCATCAGCCATCACTACTAACGTCAGCAGTAACATCATCCATCACTACGAAAGGCGGCATAACCATCAGCTATCAATACTAACGTAGGAATCATCATCAGCCATCACTAGTAACCTCAGCATCACCATCATGCATCAATATTAAACTCAGCATTATCGTCAGCCATCACTACTAACGTCAACATCATAATCAGCCATCATTATTAACGTCAGCTTCATCATCAACCATGATTACTACTGTCAACTTCATCATCGGCCATCACTAATAACGTCAGCAGCACCATCCTCCATCACTACTAAAGTCGGCATTATCATCAAGCCATCACTACTAACTTCAGCATCATTATCAGCCATAACTACTAACGGCAACATCATCATCAGTCATCACTACTAACGTCAAATACATCTTCAGACATCACTACTAACGTCAGGAACATCACCAGACATTATTACAAAAGTCAGCATCATCATCAGTCATCACTACTAGTGTCAACATCATCATGAACCATCACTACTAAAGTCAGCATGACCATCATCCATTACAACTAAAGTCGTCATCATATTCAAGCCATAACTAGTAACGTCAGCATCATTATCAGCAATCACTACTAACGTCTATATCATTAGACATCACTACTAACGTCAGAATTACCATCAGCCATAACTACTAGCGTCAGCATCATCATCTATCACAACGAACGTCAGCATAATCATCAGCAATCATTACTAACGTCAGCATCATCTTCAGCCATCACTACGAACGTCAGCATGATCATCAGCAATCACTACTAACGTCAGCATCACCATTTTCTATCACTAGTAAAGTTGGCATCATCATTAAACCACCACTACTAACGTCAGCTTCATTATCCGCAATCACTACTAACGTCAGCATCATCATCATCAGCTATCACTACTAGCGTCAGAATCATCATCAGCCATAATTACTAATGTCAGCATCACCATCACTGATCAATACTAAAGTCGGTATCATCATCAAGCCATCAACACGAACGTCAGCATCATCATCAGCCATCATAATTAACGTCAGCATCATCATCAGCCATCACTAGTATCGTCAGCACCACCATTTTCCATCACTACTAAAATCAGCATCATCATCAAGACATCACAACTAACATTAGTATCATCATCAGCCATCATTACTAATGTCAGCATCACCATAAGCCATCACTACTAACGTCAGCATCTTCATCAGCCATCTCTTCTAATGTCCGCATCATCATCAGCCATCACCACGGGCGTTATCTTCATCATCAGTCATCACTACTAGCGCTAGCATCATCATCATCAATAATTACTAATGTCAGCATCACAATCATTGATCAATACTAAAGTCGGTATCAATATCAAGCCATCACCACTAACGTCAGCATCATCATCAGTCATCATTATTAACGTCAGTTTCATCACCAGCCATCACCAGTATCGTCAGCACCACCATTTTCCATCACAACTAAAATCGGTATCATCATGAAGCCATCGCTACTAACGTCTGCATCATCATCAGCCATCATTACTAACGTCAGAATTATCATCAGCCATCACTACTAAAGTCAACATCAACATCAGCTATCACTACTAATGTCAGCATCGCCATAAGCAATCACTATTAACGTCAGCATCATCATTAGCCATCACTACTAATGTCAGCATCATCCTCAGCCATCACTACAGGTGTTACCTTCATCAACCATCACTACTAACGTCAACATCATCATCAGCCATCACTACTAACGATAGTATCACCATCAGCCATCACAACTAACGTCTGCATCACCAGAAACCACTACTAACGTAAGCATCATCTGACATCACTACTGACGTCAGCATCACCGTTAGCCATCATTACTATTGTCAGGATCACCATCATCAATCAATACCAAACACAGCACCATCATCAGCCATTATTACTAAAGTCAACATCATTATTACCCTTCGCTACTAACGTCAGCAACATCGCCTTCCAGTACTATTAATATCGGCATCTTCATCAGCAATCAATACCAATGTCAGCATGACCATCAGCCATCAACACTGATCTAAGCTTCGTCACCAGCCATCACTACTAACGTCAGCATCATCATCAACCATCACTACAAAAGTCTGCTCCATCATCAGCCATCA